>APFE031444793.1:0-19497 GCA_000404065.3 Pinus taeda
CCCTGCACAATGATACATTTGCACCGAGCGTAACATAGTCAAACGCGCAAGATTGGCTAATTCCTCATCTGTGATGCTTATCGACACTATGCTTAGCTGACACAACTTACTGCAGCTCATAGCAAGAAAGCCAAGTCCCTCGTCTGTCACAAAATTGAAATTGGTGACATCTAGATATTGTAATGCCCTAAAATGTGTGAGGATCTTTAAATTACTGATATTTGTGCACCAAACCAGGCGCAAATGCCTTAGAATTTTGTCACCACTTTCTATAGTGGCCAAGCTTAAATCATCTACTGCTGTAAAACTGAGATCCAGAATTTACAGATTACTAAAGAGAAGGATTGCAGAGAACCCTTTGAAGATTGTACTAAGCACCCACTCAGATTGTTTCTTTAAAGCTTGCTATTGGAAAGAAGTAGACTTTCCAATTCCGCATTTGTGACCAACGATGCTGACCTGAGTGAGAACTCCTTCAATTCCATCCACTGAAATTTAACAGAGCGAGACCTTTCCCACCACTATCGAAGCCATCGAGTGCAAGTGATGTTAGAGCCTTGCAATCCATTATATGAAACAAGGAAGACTCTGTCAACAGCTTAGATACCAAGAAAAGGTTCTCGAGCTTTCTAAAGTTCTATATAATCATGAGTACAGCAGCATCATTTAAAGGAGAGGACCAGTTAAAATACACAAACGACTTCAAATTTTTGTTTGCTGCAACAATGGTTGCTAATGAATAACCAGGACAGGCTTGTTGATCCCCGTATGTATCAATAGACAGAGCAATCAAAGTTGATAACCCTGACATCTCTCTTAGGTTCCCCTTTGGGAACTTCAAAGACGATATCTGGAGATGTAGGCAGTGGGTAGGTAGAGACATAAGGGCCGAGGTGATATCGATGGACGATATCTGGAGATGTAGGCAGTGGGTAGGTAGAGACCTAAGGGCCGAGGTGATATCGATGGAATAAGTGTGAGGGACGTAGTCGCCAAAATCTAGAGAGAATTCTATAAGCTTCGGAGAATTCTTCCCTATCTTGGACAGAGCAGAGGCACTGAATCCAACGAAACATGTTAGACTCAACTCTTGGATATTCTTGCAATTTCTGAGTGAGTTGAGTGCACCATTAGATAAATTGTGGGATACAAATCATGAAATAGACGTCAATAATGTAATCTGAAAATAATTCTCATAGAATATATTCTATAGGTGAAAGAAGCGTACTGAATGATAAACAGTGAGTCACAGAAAACTTGATCCGCAGTGACTAGTACAACAATACTACCATTAGGAATTTGCCCGAAAATCTCTCCATCCAAATTCCTTTATTTAAAAGTATCCACAATGTGCGGGTTACACTTTGTATTTTTCTCTTCCATCACCAAGCATACCTTTTGGTGATAAAGTGAAAGGGGATGGTAATAAAATTTTGTGACTAACGATGCTGACCTGAGTGAGAACTACTTCAATTCCATCCCACTGAAATTTAATAGAGCCAGGCCTTTCCCATGACTATGGAAGCCATCGAGTGCAAGCGATGTTAGTACCTTGCAATCCATTATATGAGGCAAGGAAGACTCCGTCAATAGCTTAGCTACTAAAAAACGCTTCTCAAGCTTTCTACAGTTCTGTATAATCATGAGTACAACAACATCATTTAAAGGAGAGAAGGAGTTAAAATACACAAACTCCTTCAGATTTTTGTTTACTGCAACAATGGTTGCTAATGGATAATCATGACATGCTTGTTGATCCCTGTGTGTATGAATAGATAGAGAAATCAAAGTTGATAACCGTGACAGCTCTCTGAGGTTCCCCTTTAGGAACTTCAAAGACAATATCTGTAGATGTAGGTGGTGGGTAGCCAGAGACCTGAGGGCCGAGGTGATATCGATGGAATACGTTCCAGGGATGTAGTCGTCAAAATCTAGAGAGAATTCCGGAAGCTTTGGACAATTCTTCCCTATCTTGGGCAAACCAGAGGCACTGAATCCAAAGAAACCTGTTAGACTCAACTCTTGGATATTCATGCAATTTCGCAATTTGTTGAGTGCACCATCAGATAAATTGTGGGATACAAATCATGAAATAGACGTCAATAATGTCTCTGAAAAATAATTCTCGTAGCATACATTCTATATATAGGTGAAAGAAAATAACTGAATCATAGAGAGCGAGTCACAGAAAACATGATCCGCAGTCACTAGTACAAAAATGCTACAATTAGGACGTTGCGTGAAAAACTCTACATCCAAATTCCTTGCTTTGAAAGTATCCACAATGTGTGGGTTATACTTCGTATTTTTCTCTTCCATCACCAAGCATACCTTTTCGCAGTCAAGTGAAAGGGGATGGTAATAAAATTTTCTGACCAACGATCCTCACCTGAGTGAGAACTCCAATTCCATTCCACTAAAATTTAAGAGAGCCAGACCTTTTGCATCACTATGGAAGCCATCTAGTGCAAGTGATGTTAGAGCCCTGCAATCCATTATATGACGCAAGGCAACCTCCGTTGGTAGCTTAGCTACCAAACAAAGATTATGAAGCTTTCTAAAGTTCTGTATAATCATGAGTACAGTAGCATCATGAGTACATCTGGTGCAATTACTGGTTGTAACGTTTTCCACATCAGATTAGGGGTGAATTTGTCCAATGTTTTGTCATTGGTGAAAGCCCAACAACTCTCCTTACAAGCCTGTAAATTTTATTTGCATGGTTTGATATAAAGCCTTATTGCATTGCAACGTGTGTATTAAATTCTCCAACACAATGCTTGCATTAATTGGATTATTCTCAGCTCAGCCAAGCAATCGTATTTTCAATCTAGTGCAACAACTATATTATCAATTCTTTATGATAGCCTTTTCAACACAGCTTGTAATATTTTTCCTTTGCACGCATGATGTATTTATCCAACACAGTGTACTATACCTCTAACGCATTTGATGTATAACTTCTTAATGAAACTTATGCATTTTCTCCCTCAACGTATTTGTAATAGTTCACACAGCTTCTGAATTTTCTTCAATGCATTCTTTAATGGCTATTCAACGCTTCCTTTGAATGGTGTTAAATGTTACCCCTTGATAACTGTCGAAACAAATCTCTCACGTTCCCCTTTAGGAACTTCAAAGACAATATGGAGATGTAGGCAGTGCGTAGCCAGAGATCTGAATGCCGAGGTGATAATGCTACCACTAGGACTTTACCTTAAAAACTCTGCATTGAAATTCCCTGCTTTGGACAATTCTTCCCTACCTTTGACAAACCAGAGTGACTAATCCAAAGGAACATGTTAGATTCAACTCTTGGATATTCTTGCAATTTCTTAGTGAGTTGAGGGCACCATCAGATAAATTGTGGGATACAAATCATGAAATAGAGGTCAATAATGTCTCTGAAAATAAAGACAACTCCTTTTGTTAAATATGAATATTTTTTTTAAGTAATAAATATTTAAAATTAAATACTAAATTTAATTGTATAAATTAATGAAATTTTATTTTAATTTTATAATTTAAATTAAAAAATTTATAAAATTATATATTTCTTGGGGTAGACATTTTGGGAAATAGTTGTAAGACTGAAAAAAAGAGTCACGATGGGACACTAGGAGTTTGCGTCAAATAATGGAGTGTATATGAAACATTGGACTTAGAGAAGTTGGTTATACCTCTTAGGATATATACCTAAAGTCATTTTCCTAATGAATGACTAGTTTGGTTTCCACTTCTTAACAAACAAGGACGCCAATAACATCCTAGAATTTCCATGGGTTAAGGGACGTGGCTTCCTAATTTTGCAAAAATGGAATGTTGGTTTTGACCAAGTTATGGAACGACCAAAAAATGAAAATTATGTGGGCTAAACTCCCTGGACTGTGACTAGAGCTATGGTCTAAGAAGAGAATATCAAATATTGTGAGTAGGATAGGAAAATTCTGTTATGTGGATGAAGGATGCATTGGATTATTAGATAAAAGGGAGGCTTGGTTGTTGGTACAGGTGGATCTATCAGGCGGTCTTCCTTAGGAAAATGATTTATTCTAGTGCACTTTTTCAATTAAGAAACATGTGGGCTACTAGAGAATCCCATTTAGATGTAACGTATGCAAAAAAAATGGGCACTGAATGGTGATTGTCCTCTCCAAATGAATGATGGTCTCGCTGGTTCAGATTAGAAAACTGTGAGAGATAATCAACTTCTTCTAAAACAAAGAACTATGGAAGGGAAATTTGGGAACTTTTCTCCCCCATCCTCCCTATACGAATCTCCCCAATCTTCTTCCCCTCATCAAGATATGAGATCTATTAAGATTAACCACAACCAGAAAAATTGTACTCCTGTCTCAACAACTATGGCCCAAATCCCTTGCCAGGTTGGGATATCTCCCTTTCCTTCACCTTCATAGCTCATATTCTCGGATAAACCTCAGAGAAAATTATGTCTCCTATCCCCTATTAGATTAAGACTTGAGCTAAATTCAGAACCTTCTTCCCTTTCTGGGGATGTTGATCTGGAACATATTTCTCATGCCTCCTCATTGAGCCTTGAGCCCCTCCCACTTAAGAGGGCCTTCTTTTAAGAAAGGGAGAAAAATAAATCTCATGAATTGGAGAAAAAGGACCGTCCCAAAAGGAAAAAAAAGGAAACCAAATACAAAGTGATATCTCTATGTGGAAAATTTGAGACGAAGATGATTGAGTAATTTTTTGAGACATTAGAAGAGTCCTTATGCCCACATTTTGATCCTGGGCCATCACTAGATGATATCTCAAATGGGGGAATCACGGAAACTCGGCACCTTAGAGCGGAGCTTCCGAGTTCATCATTTTCCTGATGAAAATAATGTACTTTAACATCATGGGACTAGGATCTCGCCAAACATCAAGATCCATATATTGTATCATCCAATCAAAGGCTCCTAATTTTCTCGCAGGAGACTATGATCTCTAAGGAAAAGGCATCTGAAATTCTCCTTGAACTATGGCCTATTTGGATCTCTTGTGCCACTAGTGCTATTGGAAATTATAGAGTGCTAACTTCCTTTTGGAATCCCAAAATATGCTCTTTCAAAGCACATAAGTCAGAGGTTCGCATCATAGTATATGGATATTGTCAAGGGATGATCCAAAGGGTTCAAATGTTGAACATTTATGGATTCTATATTAACATAAATGAGTTATAGGATAAAATTTATGGCAACAACATCTTAGATTTACAACATCTCATTTTGGCTGGCGATTTGAATTTAACCTTGGACGCTCAAGGTTTCCTGGGGAAGAAAGCTAACATGTATCCACTCAATAAATACTTTAAGGACATTTTTAGTCAAAATATACTCTTAGACATCTTTCTTGATCCTTTATGTCTATCCTAGGGAAATGGGCAGTCTGGTGAAGATGTCATTGTCAAAAGGCTTGATCAATTCATTCACTCTTCCTTGACTATGAGGATGGAAACTCTTGAAGATTCATATTTCTTTTCTGAAGCCTTTGACCACCATGAAATCATGATTCAATGGAGGGGAGCTAAGGGACAAAGCTCCATGCCCTTTAAATTTAATCATCAATAGATCTAAGAGTAGGATTTTGAGTTACTTTCTCAATCTTGGATGCAACCAATCATCCTTGCCACCAATTTGAAAATGGAGTCTTTCATTGTCAAACTCAAGAGACTCAAGGGTAAAGTCTGAGCACATGTCAACAAATGTAAGAAGGATCAAATACTGGAACTTAGGGAGACTAAGGATGGCATTTCCTCTGATATGGATCCTTCCATCTTTGGTTTCCTCTCCAACAACCACATGAAATTGTTGATGGATCTAGTTCAAAGGAAGAATAAGATACTAAAATCTGAGAAGGAACAGTCGTGTCTCAAGAGTAGGGTCGCTTGGATTAAAGGAGGGGATATAAATACTAGATTTTCCATAGGGTAGCTTCTAACTGAAAGGTTGTTAAAACTATTTGGCACATGAGGAATTCTGACGGTAGTTTACTTACTTCACTTAAGGACATAATAAAAGAGGCATTCAATTTTTTCAGTATACAATTCAAAGAATAAGAAGAGGACGGCATATTTGATAAAGTTGTACTAGAAAACCTATTTCCCAATTTTGTTAATGATGATAACATCATACTAATGGATTTCCCTACTTTTGAAGACGAGCTCCTACACACAATAAAAGAAATGGCCAAAGTCAAAATTTAGGGCTTGGATGGATGGCATGTTGAGCTTTGCATGTCCTAATTTGACATTATGGATTCTGAACTACTGTAAATGGTTCAAGAATCTTGGGTTATAGGACATATAATAGGTGGCAGCAACGCAACCTTCCTTTCTTCTTAATTCCTAAGAAATCAAAATCTAGCTACATTTCTAACTTTATAACTATATCTCTTTGTAACTCTTTATATAAATTGATTTCAAAAATTATAGCTATCAAAGTTAAAAAGGTCTTTTCTCCACATATATGCCCAGAATAATTTGGTATTCTTTCTGATAGGAGAATACAGGATGCAATTTCCATTACACAATAGTGCATTCATTTGATCAAATCAAGCAATCAAAAAGCCTACCTCATGAAAATCAATCTCTTAGGATCGAGTGGACTAGGATTTTCTTCTTCTAATCCTTCAAAAAATTGTTTTTCCTTATCTCCATGTTAGATGGGTAATGGGTTGTGTGAATTTGGCTTCTATGGTAGTCTTAATAAATGGCTACCCCACAAATTTCTTCAAAATCGTGAGAGGTCTCGGAGAATGATGTGCTCTCCCCTCACTCCTTTTTATTTTAGTTATTGATTCTCTCAGAAGATGTGTCAGCATGGAAAAAACAAATGGATTCATCTAAAGTTGCAGGGTCTCTTCCAAATCCCCTACTACACATCTTCTCTTTGAGAAAGATGTCCTTTGATTTTTGAGTGGGAAGCTTTCTATTAGATTCTATCTAAATTTGGAAGAGCGAAAGGTCTTATAGTTAATAAAGAAAAATTTGAGCTTCTCTCTGATGAAAAGGGTGTTGCACTATGCCAGGAAATAGTCACCCTCTTTGGGATTAAATCTATCCCTTTGTCTTTTGGATTCAAGTACTTGGTTTGCTTTCATAAACCATGCAACAACTAAATCATGGACTCAGATTGTTTGATGCTTAAAATTAGAAAAATATTTCTCTATGGGACTACAAATGGTTGACCCTCGGTGGTAGGGTGATCATGCTTAAATCCATTCTATAAGGTATTTCAATGTTTTGCATGCACTTATTTATTTTTCCATTAATTATCATCCACAAAGTCAATCCATCATCGCCAAGTTCCTCCAGTCAGCAGTAGGATGAGCTAAAAATTTCCACCTTATTGATCCCAATTCTCTATCTCACCGTGGAGATTTGAGTGGCTCGGGACTAAGCGACACAAAGCGCTTTAATCTAACCCTCCTTTCTCAGAATCTTTGGAAATTTTTTAATGTGCGGGGATTGTGGAGTGAAATAATCCCATGAAAACATCTTTAGAAACAATGCTTGGAGGATTGGGTAGCTTCTAGAGCCTCCTCGAAGTGTAATAAATCTTTTATTTGGAGCAACTTGATGTTTGCCAAATTTTGGCTTTATGGAAATTTGAGTTGGTGAGAAGGCAATGGTGCTAAGATCCTCATCGAGTTGGACACGATCAAGCGTTTGAATAGATGCCATAATATACCTCCTTAAATCATATTTTCAATGAATCAGTTGGGAGTAGTTGACCTAAAAAATTAACTCCCACATGCACGCGCATTTCCTTCTTAGCCTCATTCAATGGAATTGTGACTTAATGTTGAGTTTGCATTTGAATGAGAGTCATATAAACACAAAATCATTATCGTAGGGATTCTATTAAATGATAGGACCAATTCTCTTGCATGGGGAGGTTGAGTTGCAGGTGGCAACATCGATGTCAGAGAAATCTGCACTTACATCTAAGGTTCTCCACTTCCAAGTCCCTTTGATGAATGGATTGTGCCCATGTGGAAATGAGAACCCCCCTTGGAGATTAAATGCTTTACCTCGTTGAACCTTTTTAACTGTATCTTAACTTGGGAGAATTTGATTAAAAGGGGTTTTCATGGTCCAGCTCAATGCCATTTTTGTTGATATACTTTTGAAGACATTGATCACATGTTCCAAGATTTCCCTTTTGCTAAGGCCATTTGGGAATATGTGGCATTTTTACTGAATATTAGGATTGACAAGGATTGGTCCTCCATCTTAGAATTCCTATTGTATTGGCCTTCAAATAAAAGATGCTACATAGTTATCCCCTTCTATGTTCTATGGGCGATTTGGAATTCCAAGAATTCCTCTAACTTTGAGAACTCGATCCAAGATTACTATTCTTCCAGTGTCAAAATTGTTGGTTATTTCCTTGATATTGGCCCTTGGACCCCTAGGTCTCCTTAGCGTACCAGTCAATTTCACGATCCGGGGTTGCATTTTCCTTTTTGCTTCTTTGATGGAGATTTTGTTAATAATCACTCTAGATGTAGAGCTTTTATCAAGATCTATCCAAGTAGGGAATTTCACTTCTATTATAATGGAGGTGGTGTCACAAATTTTTGGGCATAGATCGTGGTGTTGTCGGGATTACTTCATACCATTTTTTGGTTTTCCATCAATCCCATCAGGATTGTTGGAGATTCTAAATTTGTCATTGATTGGTTGCAAGGGGGGAACTCTCTTGAGATTCCTTTGCTTCACCACTCAATGGAAAACATAAATTCCCTCTCCTCCTCCTTCAATGACATTTCTTTCCTGCATTTGTACAAAGAACAAAATATGGAAGCGGATGCTCTCTCCAAATGCGAGATCCGTCTTTTCCTTAGTAGAATGTTTTTTGAAATCTTGATTGATAAGTCTACTCATAATTTGGGCTCCTTTGCACTCTGAATGCCCTAGTGATTTTTCTCTAGACAATTTTGTATTCATGGATATATTTTCTATGAGCCCAAGAAAGGACTCAACCATTGTTTTTTTCTATTCGCTCCTATATTACGGTATTTGTCCAACTTTGTTCTACTCTATTTCTTTTGTTCTCTTTTGGCTTGACTTAGTTTTGAATCCCCTTCTCAATGGCCACAAATGCTTGTATCTAAATTATGTAACTTCTCACTTATTAATAAAGAATGTTTATTCTTTTCTTCTCAAGAAAAACTAAATCTAGGTCAACCAAACTCAAGAAATATAGATGAATTCATGCCTCAAAGGGATACGGGCTTAACGATCCTTTGCAAAGTGGTCTCTTATTAAATCGTCTAGATCATCTGTTTCTCCTGGACTAGGAGGAACACTATTATGAAATCCATGTATGAGGAAAGTCATTTAGATAAATATGGCCTTTAAAGGTATTGGAGTTTGTATTCTTCCTAACGCTTGTGATATCGGATGTGAATGAGGTAAATAAACCAGAGGGAGTCAAGGTCAAGCTAGTAGCTACATGAAGGTCACATGTAGAGACACAATTGGAGGAATCTCCTAGTCTCAGATGGAGAAGGAGCCCCAAGCTTGGTTGGATGTGCTAAGAAGTGCCATGGTAGTTGTGCTGCAGTGATGTAAACATTCTAAAGTGATTCTTTGAAAAGGAGCAACATTGAAGAATGTGGATGTGGATGATAGGCTCGCATTTTGTGTAAGGTGATAACCACGATGGAATTTCTAGAGCAACTATTTAGGTTGGTGCCTACAAAAGTTTAAAATTAGTACTTACATTATACAAAAGGTCTACAATTTTTTTTATCAAATAAAATTATATAAGTGTTTATGATATAAATACTTTTGTATTGTGATTTATCTAATATTTTTTAGGGGATATTGTTGAAGTAACAAAAATAATGTTTAGTGTGAGTTGTTTTCAACATTTCTAGCATCAATAGCAAAAGGGGATTTAAAACAACAGGGATGGTTTTTGAAATACTTAGAGTGAAGGTGAATCAATATTTCATTATTTTTATCTATTTTATCTTTTAAAACATTTGATTCACATAACTCATGAAATGAGTCGGTAAAACTTAAACCAATTTTCTTTGGAAATATTTTGTAAGCTTTTGTGTACAAAGTAAGCACCAACTTACAAATTTTGCAGAGATTTCGTTCACCTAGCTTAGCACAAATATAGGCCCCAAATTCTAGGAGACACCAATGCATGAGCTACCCACCAAATAATTTAGTTGTGGGCACCGTTCCAAGACTTCACGTTGTTCCTTGAATTGTTTTCAATAACTTATGGTCCTCATCAAATTGAGTTGTCATCTAACCATGCAACCATCATGTTTGCACCTTCAACCTTCATCACAACAACTTGATCCATACACCTTAAATTTCTTACTTCGAACTAGGTTTCTTGACTTGCTCTTTATACTTGATTTCCTACATGTGAGTTGTGTATTTTTTTATCAAAAAGTGGTCTTCCCATCATGAACTTCATCTTCCTCAACTCTTGTTGTTCAAAGGTAGCGTAGGCTTATAATATGTTTAAAGAGAAATTCTCATCACTCAACACTAGAGATTTCTTTATGCTATATGGGCTACATGGGCTTTCCAACACACTTCTAACTAAACATGCTTTTACAATGTCAAAGGTCCATTTCATGTGTCTTATGAAGCTTTGCACTAAACACTCACCCTATGAAAGCCCATGCCTAGCACAAAAAAATTCCACTATAACTCTTGGTTTACTTTGTCCACAATAGGGCTCGGCCTTATCATCACCTTACCATCACAACAACTTAACTCCCTTAACACTACATTAACCAACTAGACTAACCCTCCAAATATCATTGCAACAGTTTTTCAATAGAGCTCAACCCCCTCAAAGTCACACCCAAAAAATATTTCACAAACTAAACTTAAACTAAGCTTTCAAAACAATAGAAACTCTTCCCTCCAACCAAAATTTAAATAAGCTTCAATAAAACTAAATTTTAGCCATCAGCATATCTAAAACTCACGTCACTCTCTAACTATCTAAAAATAGAATTTATTGAAAAAAAAAAAACCTTTCAATCACCCCTTCCCAAAAAAATTATCAAAAGCCATAAACTTTTCTTATTTACTTTTGCACATTCTGAGATCAAAAGCAAGAGAGGAATTCTCGAATCTTCCAAAGTAGGAAAATGTTAGACCATTAAAACTTCTCAAAAGCTAGAGAAAAAAAAATAATCCGAAGATCCTCGATCGACCCAAAGAGCATTAAATAATAAATAAATAAGATACTCACCTGGAGTACTGATCTCATTCAATCTCCTGCCATCTTTAGCCGTGACTTGTTCCAATTGACAAGTGGCTGTAACAGGGGAAGCTCTGAAAAGAGACTTGAAGACCTTGGGAGGCAAGGGTGGAATCACCGGGCGAACATTTACCATTGCAATTTTCGGGCTATGGCAAAAGTGCAACAGGTAATTCCTTCCTTGTCCCCAAGGCCTTCAAGTCTATTTGCAAACCTGCCCCTGTTACTTCCACTTGTTAATTGGAACAACTCACTACGAAAGACGGCAGAAAATTGAATGTGATCGATACGCCGGATGAGTATCTTATTTATTTATTATTTAATGCACTTTGCAGTAGGGATAAGCGATCTTCGGATTATTTTCTTCTGGTTTTTCTGGCTTCTGAGAGGTTTTAATGGTCGACCATTTTCTTACCTTAGGAGATTCCAGAATTCCTCTATTGCTTTTGATTTCATATAAACATTTAGAGAGTGGCAAAAATAAACAGGAAAAGTTGCATGGCTTGTGATCTCTTTTTGGAACTGCGAATTGAAAACTATTTTTCTCAGTATATTTGATTTTTAACACTGCTGAAGGCGAGTTTGATATTAACCCTGTCGAAGGGAATTTTTTAACCCTGGTTGATATTAAACGCGGCATGGAGCTGTGATAAACAAGCAGCCCCTACGTTTGTCGGGCATCGGGCTATCTCTATTTGTGGTACATGGCTATCCTAACTCTGGCTATTTGAGGAGCACAGATTCGACTGAGACAGCGATTGCTGGACACGGAGACTTTGCTCTGAAAGCGAAGGCTCGATCTCAGAGCAGGTCGGACCAAAATAACCTTCGGAAATGGCCGGAGCGACCTCCGGCGGGGCGTCGTCTTCTCCGTCTCCATGGCACCTGCACTTGCCGGGCAGCAGAGCCCATGGGTATAAGGTCTTGGTGAGGAGCAAACCCTTCAATTTCACCATCTTCAAACTCAGAAGCCGAGACCTCTGAAAATCTCCCTGGCCAAAATCGTTTTTTTGGAGAGCTTGCAGGTGCTTTGATTGTCCGTGATCTCAGCTATTTATATGAAGAAAATTGGGTAGCCCTTCTTGATTTCACTGCCGATGCATCTAGAAGGCGCTATAGAACACAGTGAAGGTAATACAATACTCTCGAGACTTCTTTTAATTCCACTTTATTCGTGTGGTATGAGCACACCCACGACCCTCTCTTTCTCTTTATCGTGTGTATGCACGTTTTGTGGTGGTGAGGCCCTTGAGATCTTCGACCTCAAAATCAGGGCTAAGAATCAGGACTAATACAGGTCTTCGCTTTTTCAAATTTATTCTTGCTTTCGGTGGTTATTGATTGAGTTTGTGATCCCCACCTTCCATATTCGTTTCGTCTTTTAACTTTGCATTAATTTGTTATTTTCAAAATTATAAACATAAAACACCAACTCTAACTGCATTAAACCTCGTCTGTCATGCCCCCAAGTTTATGGTGGTTTTTCACCCGTGTCAGCAAGATGCGGCACTACTAATCGTTTTCTTTTCACCAATACTTACAATTGTAGACTACGACTTACATTCCATACTTAGTTTGAAGACATGAATCAACCAACTATGTTAGCAAAGAAAGATGAAGGAAGCAAAGCTCTCTTAAGAGAGCATGATGACAATATTTATGTTTATGAATCTAACATTACTTTTAAGTGTGCAGATATTGACAACCAAGAAGAAGCTATAAAAGAAGCAATTGCAAGCATTAAGAACAATGATAAGTCCCAAAAACCTGCAGCGATATTGAATACAAAGAATGTTAACCCGTAATCAAGAAAGAATAAATTTCATCACTATCTTATGGAAAGAAAGGTGAAGATGAAATTGCATCATCAAATGAACAAGTATGGACCCTTCAACAAGAAAGAAAAAATGAAAGATATTTTATCAAGTCGTGTGTTGTAGAAAATCCGATTGCATTATAAGCTTAACTCAGACTTAGACAAGCACGCATGTCAATTAAAAATATATATGTCTTATATATTGTGGTATAAGATATTTTGTGTGTTTATCTTATAGTTGGAATTAAAAAAAAGTGTTGGAAAAATATTAATTGCAACCACCATCCGCATTAACTTTGTTAAGTGTAATCTTCTCGAAAATTGGAAACTTCAAATAACCTCATGAAGAAGCCACGCACAACCAAAATCGAGAAACTTCATCACGATGTACACTTTTTTGACAATGTAAAATTCAAGGCTTCCCTTTAAGTCCACTTCATTAGTGTCTTATGAGCACCCCACTACACTCCCTTCCTTTTTATCGCGCATATGCACATCTTGTGGTCAACTGGCATTTGATGTATCGGAGCTCGCAATTTCGACAAATACATGCCTTCCTTTTTTTAATATATTTTTGTGAAACTCTAACCCTACATACGTCAAACTCGGACCTTCGGTGTCACTCATGGCTAATTAAATTAAATTTATTACACCTTTATTCATAATGAAAACAAAACATATACTTTTGAATATACGATATTCTCAATCAAAATACTGTTATCAACTTGATTTAATTATATGGATCGTGAAAACAAAAGACATGCTTTCAAAATAAAATATTTAATCAAAATAAAATTGACATAGCTATGGCTGATAAATATACTTAGTATCCATCATAATAAGTCAAATCACGTATTCTTCAATGATATTCTACATTTATAAAATTATAAATTTATAGTTAGTTAATATATTATAATAAATATATATATATATATATATATTAAATATAGAAATTTTCTTTATTGCATTATCATGTTTTATGGATAATATATATTTACAAAATTATAACTCATCTTTTATGTTCATCAATTTAATTAAAAAAATGTATAACTATTTTTGCATAATAATTAATATTACATGAGATAAAACTTGCCCCCAAGCCATAGGCAAGTTCAATCTCTATTAATGTTTGTGTTTGCTAGGCTATTTTGTTTGGATTTAGGGTTTTTTATTTGGGATTTATGGGAAATTTTAATATTTTTTTTATAGTAATTAAGGTATGTAGAAGGAAGAAAATAGTATTATGGATGTAAAATTGGAAATAGATAGTCAAACTAATGGAAATTTTGATGAGATATTGTAAAAAGTGTTATGTGCTTATAAATCTAGTTTTTGAATATAAAAGTACCTATTTTGTCTATAAAAAAATTAGAAATGCATAATAATTATTGATAATTAAATTAAAAATTTGGGAGCCACATAAAATTATTTGATAATCATAATAATAGAATATGTAAGGCTAAATTTTAAAATAAAAGATTTAATAAAAATAAAAAGATTGTGTAATATTTTGCACTAGATTTCTTTTACTCTCTAGAGGATGTTATTAATATCTTGGGGTTTACTTTGGAGTGAATGCTTGTAATACTATGTGGTGGAATTTTTCTTGGAAGATTGAAATAACTAATAACCAAAATGCTTAAGTTCTCTTACCTAACTTTTTCCTTCTTCTTTTTTATTTTTATTTCTTAAAACTTAGTGTTTGGTCATGTATGTCAAAACCTCAACCTAGAAATGGGAGATTGAGCAAAGTTTCCCTAGAAATTCTTTATAAGTATTTGAGTTCAACGGAGAAAATGAGAGAAGAGAAAGAAAAGAAAAACATAAAATAGAATTAGTTACAGCTAGGAATTGAACAAGATGTTGCAAAGGAAATGCCCTAAGGCATAGATTCCAAAAGAATCATGACATATAGAAAATCACTGAATAAAGAAATTAGTAAACAAAATGTCATTCAAACAAATATTTACACAATTTGACCATCAATCTCAATCTGTGATAAATTTCATGGGCGATGTCCATGGACGTGCCTCATATTCTTATACTCATATATGAGTATGATGAACCCATGTTACTAGCCATTCATCGTTATTTAAGGACTTTACAGCTCATCAATCAAAAAACTCTAGATTTTGTTACCTAACACGCTTGTAGTTACGAAAAATTAACCAAATATTTACACAATTTCATCATCAATCTCAACCTCTCGTAAATTTCATGGGCGATGTGCATTGACCTGTGTCCTATTCTTATACTCATACATCTTAATAAATGAGTAAGCTCAGCTAACTTATGGGACTGACTAGAAACGAGAGTTGTTGTGGATGGATTCTGAGACAAAACGATCTCTTACCCATCTCCATATGAGCTCATTCCTTCTACCATAAGCTGCCAAAACATAGCCCCTCGACTTGCTCCTCCCCATCTAGCACATGATGTACATGTTTATAAACCCCATCAAGTAAATTCTCTCTCTCACTTGTGTGAAATCCTGGGTCTTTTTAAGATTTCACAAACTTTGTAAACATAACTAGTTTTTTCAATATCATGATTCCATCTTCCATATGACTCTTTATCCAACTGTGCAAAAATGAAAGTTGGGTCTCCACATCTGCTTGAGCAAACCTTTAAAATTTCAAATCACAATTCAATATATTAGTGCAAACTCAAACATTATCATCAAGCAATGAACACCTGTTACTATAATAATGAACTGTAAAGAACTGCGTGCCTATAAGATTACATGAATGAAAAAATGCAACAACACACTCAATCAATTTCTATAAAGACCTAACATCTTAAATATAGATTGAACTCTAGAAAGCAGATCTAAGTTTGTAAAAACCTATCAATCTCAAGTTTTTAATCACTACTATACAATATAAACATGGGAAGAAAAGATAGAGACTCACCATATGTCAGGATAGGAACGAAATGTTTAAAAATCAAGTCCTCTTATTTGGTTATTGGTGATGAAATTTGTACCCACAGAGAAGCCTGTATTATTCTCTCTTTTGCATTCCTCCATAAAAAGCTTCCAAACCAACCTCAAGATGGTTTCCATCAATGGATTTGACATGTCTAGCCATCAACCTTTGATAAATGTGTCTAGGCTCAAATATTTTTAGTGGACTATGGTAGTCCATTTAGTCTACCCTATGCTAAGTGATAGGTAGGAAAATTTTGAAGCAAAAATATATTCAATGGACTATGGAGGTCCATTTAGTCTACCCTATGCTAAGTGATAGGTCTTCTCGAATGATATACAGGTTCTCCCCTATAAGTCTCCTTGAATGATATACAGTTGCTCTCCATTATATATTTCTAGAACATACAATTAATGTGAGAGAGCTCTCATTAAATTTTTGAAATCTCTATTTGTGATGTAAACTTGGGGAGGGAATATTCACTGAGTTTTCCTAAACTTTTTGTAGATCAAAATTGACTAGGGATAGCTTGATGATAGATAGTGAGAAAAAATTTGTATATGAATTAGTCCCTCAATGAACAATAAATAATTAGAATACAAATGTATATGTGAAATGCATAAACAAACTTGTTACCTTCAATTCCATAACATAGATTTCTTTTAAATATAATTATACATTATATATAGAGAAAATAATATTTAAAATTTTCAATTCAAATTTACATTTATCAATTTACTAAATTTTTATTTTCAAAATAATAATACTTTATACTTATAAGATAAATTAATATTAATATAAATTAACATTAACAAATTTATTAAATTTATATTGGAAAAAAAAATCTTTATATATATATATATATATATATTCCACATTTGCCTCTGCATCGAAATAAAAAATTATACTCTTGACCGGAAAAAGAAAAGAAGAGAAAACAAATCAAGCTGAGAGATAATAAAACGAAACTATTTTGCACAGTCTCCATGTATTGTTGTAAATGATCTTTTTATGTTGACCTAAATGTTTGTAAGATTGACTTTTAGAAGTCATCCACATATAAATCACACGATTTTGATTACTTTTTACAATAAGAAGGAAGGCCCCTTTTTTGTGTTAGAATGAAAACCTGAAATTATAATCGTTTATGATGATCTTCAGACGTTAAATTTAAAAAAAAAAATCAAAAATCAAGATCCGCTTGCATGATATTGCTATTATGCCGAAACCAGGACCTTGGGTCCCTGCACAATGATACATTTGCACCGAGCGTAACATAGTCAAACGCGCAAGATTGGCTAATTCCTCATCTGTGATGCTTATCGACACTATGCTTAGCTGACACAACTTACTGCAGCTCATAGCAAGAAAGCCAAGTCCCTCGTCTGTCACAAAATTGAAATTGGTGACATCTAGATATTGTAATGCCCTAAAATGTGTGAGGATCTTTAAATTACTGATATTTGTGCACCAAACCAGGCGCAAATGCCTTAGAATTTTGTCACCACTTTCTATAGTGGCCAAGCTTAAATCATCTACTGCTGTAAAACTGAGATCCAGAATTTACAGATTACTAAAGAGAAGGATTGCAGAGAACCCTTTGAAGATTGTACTAAGCACCCACTCAGATTGTTTCTTTAAAGCTTGCTATTGGAAAGAAGTAGACTTTCCAATTCCGCATTTGTGACCAACGATGCTGACCTGAGTGAGAACTCCTTCAATTCCATCCACTGATATTTAACAGAGCGAGACCTTTCCCACCACTATCGAAGCCATCGAGTGCAAGTGATGTTAGAGCCTTGCAATCCATTATATGAAACAAGGAAGACTCTGTCAACAGCTTAGATACCAAGAAAAGGTTCTCGAGCTTTCTAAAGTTCTATATAATCATGAGTACAGCAGCATCATTTAAAGGAGAGGACCAGTTAAAATACACAAACGACTTCAAATTTTTGTTTGCTGCAACAATGGTTGCTAATGAATAACCAGGACAGGCTTGTTGATCCCCGTATGTATCAATAGACAGAGCAATCAAAGTTGATAACCCTGACATCTCTCTTAGGTTCCCCTTTGGGAACTTCGAAGACGATATCTGGAGATGTAGGCAGTGGGTAGGTAGAGACATAAGGGCCGAGGTGATATCGATGGACGATATCTGGAGATGTAGGCAGTGGGTAGGTAGAGACCTAAGGGCCGAGGTGATATCGATGGAATAAGTGTGAGGGACGTAGTCGCCAAAATCTAGAGAGAATTCTATGTTGGGTATGTTTTTGGTAAAATCCCAAAAACAAACAAACAAACTGAATACAGAGCAATGCTCTGTTTTTCTCCTCAGGATCTTTTGCACAGGGAATCAAATAAAATTTTGAGGACAGAGGTTTTTCACACCAATAAAACCTTTATATTCATTAATAAAAACACTGATACATATTTCTTCCTCTTACTGTGAGGGATTCACCAAAAGGTTTCACAAAAAACAAAATACTACCACTGTGTAAAATCTTCTTTTCACATTTACTGCTGTAAAATAACTTTTACATTTACTGGTGTAAGAATAGAAATTCTTACATAAGTTTACTGCTGTAAAATAAAAAAAAATTCACATTCACTCGTGTGTGAAATTTTTCATTACCATATATAAAAAAAATTACATTGCCTTCTCATTTTGAA
This sequence comes from Pinus taeda, assembly GCA_000404065.3. Taxonomy (NCBI): domain Eukaryota; kingdom Viridiplantae; phylum Streptophyta; class Pinopsida; order Pinales; family Pinaceae; genus Pinus; species Pinus taeda. Next base: position 18,675 of record APFE031444793.1, read on the forward strand.
ACCATTACATGCACCTGTAAGAAAGAATCCATTTCATTCACTGTCAGGAGTCTTTTTCTTCTTCCCCTGGTTTTCTACGGAGAACCCAAAATTGCTTCTCCACCCGTGTGCAACACTAAACTAAAGTCAACACACATACCCCGAAACTCTATGGCGTACATACTATGGGTTAACCAAAAAAAATTAAGTCGTATGAAAAACTTTAAATGTATTACCTAAAACTATGACATTTCATTAAATGCATTAAATAAAACGTGCCGTAAAAGTAAAATTAACATTCTGGCAGGTTGAATGAAATCCTTGTCCGTTGACCTGATCGGACGCAATTCGCTCACCAACCTCACACAAAAAAAACGAACTTTAGCTTCCGGGGAGTGGGTGGTTTTGAGTTCGTACACTGGACACGTGGCAGCTGATCGGGGTGTTCGGAGGCCCTCTGACATAAATCACTTTTTGCCAAAAGCGGTGCGAAATGTGCTATGGTTTTCTGAAGTGGTTTTCCGGAGTTAATGCGGGCAGGTGAAATTAATATTTCAACACTCCCCTTTAATTTCAGCTGTTGGGCATTTAGTCATACCCAAACATTTTCTTAAAATCTCAAAGCTTTTCTCGTCCAGTGGCTTTGTCAAAATGTCTGCAACCTGTTCTTGAGTCCTGCAATGTTCTAAGGCAATTTCTCCAGTGCTCACCAATTCCCTGATGTAATGAAACCTTGTGTCAATGTGTTTCGTTCTCTTATGAAACACTGAATTCTTTGATAATGCAATAGCTGAGCTATTGTCACAAAAAATCACTGTTGCTTTTGCCTGCTCTTGGCCTAAGC
>APFE031444808.1:0-22081 GCA_000404065.3 Pinus taeda
ATCAACAAGAAGTTCTCCAACTCTTAAAGGATAACCTCACTTTGGTCCAAAATTGAATGAAACAACAGGTATATCAACATCACAATGAAAGAAGTTTTGATGTAGGTGATTGTGTATTTCTATGGCTACATCCATACAAACAAATGTCCCTTGAGAAAGATAAGAAGGATAATAAATTATCACCAAAGTATTATGGTCCATACAAGGTGTTGCAAAAGATTGGTACTATGGCATACAAATTGGAGCTTCCTACAACTTCCCGAGTGCACCCAGTTTTCCATGTTTCATGCTTAAATATGGTTATAGGTGACAAGCTCCCAGTTCAAACAATATTTCCAGAACTTGATGAGGAAGGAAAAATCATATTGGAACCTGAAATAGTCACAGAAACAAGAACTCGACAACTACGAAATCGATCAATTTCAAGGTATCTCATCAAGTGGAAGAACTTACCTGCTGAAGATTCCACATGGGAGGATGAGAATTTTATACAAAAGCATCCACAACTACTCAAGCGTTGAGGACAACACTTTTCTGAAGGAGAGGGGCATGTTAGATCCCTATAATACTAGTGTATTCCCTTATTATTATTGTCATTGTATCCCATTATTGTTATTTTTGTGCCCATGTTGTCCTCATATTGTTATTATTGTGCCCCATAGAAGCCCACTATTTTTATTGTTGTGCCCTTACATCATTATTGTTATGTTGGCTTTGACTATATTGTGACTCCTTAGACTCCTATGTATAGAAAGGAGGTCTTGTCATTTGTATCACCTAATAATTTTTCATTTGTGTAATGTAAAGGAGGTTTCCCCTTGAAAAGGCTGACTTTGAAGTTGTTGATCTATCTTGTCTTCTATTTTGTGACCTAGTTTCATAACATGCTTTTGGAAAAACTTGCTTAACCCTTGCTACCATGTCTTGAGTATGTCCTTTGTGGAATTTTGAAGAGAGAAAGTGGCATAGAATTTCAAATTTAGTTATTCCTCTGGCTTTAGAAGCTTATATTATGAATCCAGACCATAGGGCTGGTATGTGGCAAGCTCTTTTTCATTAACACTTTTGAGGATCATGCTTTTAGGATCAATATGTTGCAATATCCACCTGATTACCTTTGCACAGGGTAAAACTTCTTGCTAGCTAGTAGTCTTGTAGAATGTGGACCTTTTAACATTAACATACACTACCCCATCCTTTAGAGCTTATGGGAACTCCTTCTTGAAAAGATCCTTGAATATCATCTGCCATGTCAAGGTGGTGGAATTTTATATGAAACATATTGTGTCTTCTAGGATTGGTACTTTGGTTTTCGTTGTCCACAACACCTTTTATATTTAGTTTAGTGGCATCCCTTTTTGGTTATTTTTGTGTAATTGGAGGCATGGCATCAATAGAAGCTGATAGATTGATAGGATACTAATCTATAGTACTTGGGAACTAAAATTCACTCATTGCAAAGCACAGATTCGATCTCAGAAAAATACTACTCTACCTTGTTCACTTATGAAAAATATCAATTGCGAGGGGACAATGTGCTGCTTTTGGGCGCAAGAGCACAAGCTAGAATCAAGGCTACTTATATTGGTCACTAAAGGTTTGCAGTGTGCTAGTGTTGGGATAAATACTGTCCTTGGCATAGGGCGCAAGGTCTGGAGGAAAAGGTTAGAGGCCTAAGCACTAAGGGTGCACAATACACCAATACTAAGAAAGGGTTCATAGGTTTGGCACATGGCACATCTGCAAGGGCCAAGGGTTGGCATGCTTTCCCACTTGAAGTGTGCATAACACCACTAAAGGCTAGGCTGACTGCATGGAACAACTACAAGGAGCAAGGGGGTTGGGACTAGGATTTGGAAGCGCACAATGGGCTAGATGATGGAGACAATTATTTGATGAGTTCACCAGATAAGAGAGCACAATGCACCAACACTTAAATTGGAGGGTCAATGTGTTGCATGTTGGCACAAGGTATGATAACAAGGTATAACCAAAAATTGACTAAGTGTGGGATAAATCGAATGAGAGAGAGAAAGAGGATACAAAAATGGGACTTGAACATGATCACACACACACACACACACATAATCAAACTCATGATATGAATACAAACAATCCTAGAATACTGAAGGGCGTTAAAGCCAAAAAGAGAGAATTGAAACGACATATCAAGTGCAACAAAGGAGGATTTACTAGTGAGATAACACTCACACGACCAAGAGTGAGAGTTTAGACATGTGCTCAAAAAGTGTACAAAGCTCCAATGAGAGAAATGAATGTGCAATGATCTCTTTCTATAGGAAGATCCACATGTGTGACTAGGGCAGAGGTTGAAAGTGCACCTAGCATAGAATTTGATGACAAGGGGGTGTTGACTTCCACTAGAAAGTGACGAGAGCTAGATCAAGAAAGTATGCCCAACGCATGTTCTAGGAGCAAGTGGAATTGACTAGTGTTTGAAAATGAATTGAAGTTAGTTCTAGAAAACGTGTTGGAGTGTTTTTATAAAGTAATCTATACCTAGGTTTTGAAAGTGTGATAGGCTTGTGGATGAGACATGTGCCATGAAGGAAAGTTGAGTTAAGGTTGTGAAAGAAAAGTGCATTGACACTTAGGGTTTTTTAGGAGGAAACTTGAACAAATATGATATGAAAATGATGAATTAAAAAGAAAAGGGAGTATATGACCATTGGGGGGGCTCCAAAATTCAAATGAGGTCAACATTTATGAGGGTGTTGTAGCAACTACAACACCTGATGATTCAATGGAAGAACCTCAACTTCTCTATTTAGGTCTAACTTCACGCATGAAGTCTAGTCTTCAAGATGTATTGATTCATCCTATTGATTACCTTAGCTTCCCCACTTATCCTAGTTATAGATGCAGTCTCTCGTCTTGTTGGCTTAGCATACATAATAAAAATGAGTCAAATTCCAATTGTTTTGATTAGGGAGAAGGATCATATGAGTTTGTGAGTTTAAGATGTTCAAAGTTTTAGTATCGTCCATTAGAGAAATTTTGAGCTCTAAAATGGGCTTCCTAAGGAATATTATAAAATAATAGTGGAAATAATAAAATAAGATTAGATTACCTCATCCAATTTTGGAGGGAAAAAAGAAAAACTACTTTTCAACTTGTATTTTCAACATTTGTTCACATAGTTTCACTCAAATTTTGAGCGAGAAAACCTGTTAGATGCAAATTTTAATTCCTCATGCAAGGAGTACCCATGTTACATACTTTCGATGGACCTTCCTACATTAAAAATGAGGAATACATGAAAAAACGTGATTGCAATCACATTTTTCATGTATTTCTCATATTTCATGTAGTAGGATCCATTGAAAATATGCAACATGGGCACTCCTAGGATGAGGAAGTAAATTCTACAACAAATGAGTGCTCCCACTCAAAATTTGAGTAAACTTGTCGGGAGGTAAGTTGAAAATATGAGTTGAAAGAGTAGTGCTTTAATTTTATATTATTTTATCTTGTTACCTTGTTACTCAAAAAATGGTGAATCATCCCCCATGGTTGACATCATCATATTAAATCCTATTTGTTCTTATAAATTTGATTTTGGTTGAAAATTTCTGTTTTGAGGTCCATTTGTGACCTCAAAATTTATCTAATGCTTTGGTATTTCTTTGTTGCCAACAAGCCTATTAAGTGCCTTGATAGAGTCATTGCAAGGAATCACAAGCATTGCTTCTATGCCAGCAGACCCATTTAGTACCTAGGTGAAGTTGTTTGCTTCACCTCTCTATGTATGAAGCCTTTCTCTTCTTTCATTCTTTATTTATTTTATTATGTTACACACATTGACATTTTATGGGTGTTTATTTCGCCAAGGCATAAGAGAGATCCTTAATTATTTTATGGGTAAGAGAGGTTGTTCCTTGTTTTACAAAGACTTATATACATACCTTTGAAGTTGATTTTCTCTCTTAAGTTTTCTCCTATCCCTTCTCTACTCGATTGGGTTGACACAATAGAGCACTAATAAGTATAAAAATTGATTCAAGGAACAAATATTCTAAAGTGTATATGGGCATATTAGATCTGCTAAAGATTTCCATTCAGAATGAGTCATATTTTTCATTTTGACATCATCTGTAACACACCCCCACTCATATCTACCCACTTTCACCATATTTCCCTGGGTAAACATGAGCTGATGGGCTACTATGATAAGACTCAACCTCCTAGATGACCTTAAGGAAATGGAGTTGACACAACAAGACATTATTGACCTCTTCTTTATGCCACAGGGCCCCCAAGGGTTGACCGACTCTTATTGGATCTCTTTCCTTGAGACAACTCACCATTTGTCTGAACTAGAGCCGCAATCACTCCCTTTCCAAGCTCTCCAAGCAACTAAGATTCTCCAATCACTTGCATGAGCCTTCCTGAGTGTGATTGTAGCCTTTTTCTACCAGTGCTATGCCAAAAACTACAAGATTTAAGGCTATTTTCTAGGGTTGGGGCTTAACCTCTGTCAAAAACTCTATGAAACTTTCAGAACTCATAACAGAAATGAAGACAATGGCTTTGATAACAAACCTGATCAAATACTTGACCTACCTTGGTCCAATCACGACTAACATTCTGTTAAACACTTGGTAAATATGCAACCTACAGGTCATGAATGCAAGTCTGAACAAAGGGAACAAAAATGTATATGAGGTTTAACAAGAAGGGTCATTTCCTTCTCACATTAGTTTTTATAACACCAATTAGGTCTTGCATTCATTATTCATTCAGTTTCAAGTAAAAAAATGAAAAGAGCCATGACTAAGAACTGTCATATAACCATGCTTATAACCAACATATAACCATATAAATAACAATGAGAGAACAACCATTAAAACCACATAATAATAAGTACATTTACTCATCAAAAGCAAGAGAAACTTAGCTATTATTAAACATCAAAAAAAGCCAACCATGTTCAGGACTTCCACATGCGACCCGACCATAGATTGACTGAACCAAAATTTTCTTTCAGCCAATAACCCCTGTGCTATATTCCAATAATGAATGTGGGACCTCATGGGATAAACCAATCCATAAACAACCAAGGGAATCCAAAGGTTAGACCACCTCCACCCTCACCAAATTGTGACCTCATCTTAATTGGTGCCGATATCACAAAACCAAACTAAGCTTGGATGCATTATAATTTATTTTCCAATATCTTGAGGAATTTTACTGTCTCCACCCTCAAGATTTATCATGTATCCCACCATTATTGGTCAAGAGATTCCTAGGCCTTTGAGAATTTTCTTGAGACCACCTCACCCAAATCCAAAAGCTTCCATCTATCCAAAGCTCCAATCGAGAAAAGTCCCATCACAACATGGCTATTTGGAAGTGGCAAGGCTAAAATCCACTGTTGAAACCTAGAAAATCCATGCCAATAACAAAATAAAAATACCAACATGCACATACCATGGATGACAAAACCATCTAGGAAATCATATATGCAACCCGTTACCTGTAAGTATTCTTATTGAAGCTACCTGATCCAACTTTTCCTTGCTTGATCCTTTCTTTCCTTATCCTTCCTTTGCTTTCTTTGTCCTTCCTTTGCTTGCCTTCTTTCCTTCTCCTCTTGGTGCTCTTCTCATCTTTGAGACTAATTCGAAAACTGAATTGACAAAAAGATACCAACTCATGCTCCGATGTATTTTTATTAATGATGCCTCTAATTTCTTCAATTTTCCATTATTTTCCTTCATTTTCCTCCTCACATGCAAGCTGTGACCTTTCACCTCCCTTTTCTCCTAATTTTCTTCATTTTCATAAACAAAATGCCAAGTAATACCTTTTTTCCTTTTCAAAGCCTTAGCCATTTATTTTTCCAATTTCCCTTTAGCCATAAGCACATCAAGTGATGCCCACTAGGATATTTTTCCCAACATCCAGTTTTGAATATGTGTCCCTTAACTGTGGTCTTATTTTTCCTTTATTAACTTTTATAAAATGAAATTTTAACCTAGAACCGTTACAGAACCCTCCCCCTTAGAGGAACATTGTTCTCAGTGTTCTATGACACCACAACCAGCAAAATCGCTATAAAAAACATACTTCCCATGGAACTTTATAACCCAGCTTGTTGCAATATTTATAGTAACAACCTGCTCAAAGAAAATCCATCATGACAAAAATGACAACATGACAACTATACGTCTTATTGGAGCTTTATAACACAACTCATGATGATATTTACAACAACAACCATACATAAATATGTAAAATATCAAAAACTCATTTTCCTCTGTTGACAAACAATGAAGGATACATAGCCTGCGACTGATCAACGATCTCCCATATATCTTCATCAGGCCCAAGGTGCTTCCACTGCATTTTAACTTGATCAATTTCTTTGTTCCAGAGCAAAAGATGTTTCCACTACAATATTCACTGAGGTTTCGGCTAAAATTCTCCTTCTTCCCCACTACAATACATACCAATCAATAATGTGATCAATATCCTTTACATATATTTTAAGTAATGAAACATGAAAAACATCTTGGACTTTCATTATCGGAGGCAGTACAAGTGTAACAGCCCTGGCTAAAAATCCATGTAAATATAAAAATATGACCAAGGTTATGGGGCACGTATTCCAAGTTGAATGGTGGGAAAAACATCCTAGTGGGTGTTTATTTTTGTTATTATGGCTAAAGGAAAATGGCAAGGGCTTTAGAAAGGCATGAGGCATTAATTGACATTTTATTTATGAAAATAAAGGAAATTATGAGAAAAGGAAGGTGAAAGGTCACAGGTTGCATGTGAGGAGGCAAATGTAGGAAAATGAAGGAAATACAAGCCTCATTAATAAAAATTATTTTGAAGATCAGTGGGCAAGCTTTTGGTCAAACTTTTGTCAGTTTAGTTTTGGAGCTCTCTCTATTCTCTCTCTCACACACTCTTGGACACTAGTTTTCTTGGAGCACTTCAGCTTTGGATCAAGAAAGACAAAAAAGGCAAAGAGGAAGAAAAGATAAAGCAGGGAAGAACATGATAAAGAAACTACATTGAGTTTACTTACACGTATCAATTTGCATGTGATTTCCTTGCTAGAGTTGGCATGCATGGTTTTGCATGTGTGTTCTTGGTTCTCTTGTTGTCATTGGCATGTATCTTTCTAGGTGTGATAATGTTCTTCAGCCTTGGCTTTCCATTTATGGATATCCATGGTGTGATGGGGTTATCATATTTTGGTTGAGATGGATTGCTAGATGGATTCAAAGCTAAGTGATGTGGATCTCTAAATGAAATAACATAATGCCTAGTGATCCCTGAACTAGACTGTGGATTGCGGTAAAGCCACTCGCCTAGTGACTCCTGAACCAGACTGTGCGTTGCGATAATGCCAGGTATTGTGTGCATTAGTGGCCATAGGAATCCTCGACTTGTGAATGGTGAGATACATGGTAAATCCTAGAGGTGGCTTCCCTTGATCAGGACTAGAAATCCTTGTCAGTGAATGGCGAGATATATGGTAAATCCTAAAGGGTGGTGTATCGATTATGGCCTAGTGATCCCTGGATCACAGTATGGATTGTGATAAATCCTAAAGAATAGGAGATAGGAAAATTCCTCACGGTGTAGGTGGAGAAATCTGGTGACATCCATGTTTTTTATGGCCTAGTGATCTGGTGAGGGTTGTGGTAAATCTTGATTCAATTGATGAGGGTGAGGTGGTTTAACCTCGGGAAGCCTTGGTTGTTTCTTTTGGTTTCAGTCCCACATTCATGCTTGGAATATGGCACGGGGGCAATTGGCTGAAGAGATATTTGGCTTAGCCAATCTATGGTCGGGTAGAACGTGGTAGTCCTATACAAGGTTGGATTTTTCATTCATTAATAAGAGTTCCTTCTCCTTGGTATTTCATATGTAAATGTACTGGATTATATGTGGCATTTATGGATGTTGTATCCTCATTATTCTGTTGTGAATATGTTGGTTATGAATATGTTTTATGACAGTGAAAATGTATGTTTCTCATCATGTTTTGATTTGTGAATCAATGAGCAATGAATATATGACCTAATAAATGAAAATGCAGCTAATGTGATAAGGCACCAATGCTTCTCAGCTATTCTCAGGTAAATATGAGACCCCTCTACTTAGATTTTTTATTTAAACCTGTAGAATGCATAACTGTGATATGTTTGCCGAAATGCTTGTCATGGCTAGTGGGGGTCCAATCAACTCCTTATTTAAGAATTTGCATTGTCATCATTGTCTCTATGGTCTTTTCATTTTTGTGAATTCCATGAAGTTCTGGGAAGTGACTGGGTCTTAGCCCTAAAATATAGCCTTATATCTCGCAGTCACTAGCATAACATTGGCAAAAGAAGGATATAGTTTCACTTAGGCAAGCTCATGGGAGAAACTAGTACCCTCAGTCGCTTGGAGGGCTTGGCAAGGGAGCGACTCGGCCTCTAGGTCCTTGAATTACTGATTTTCCTCAGGGGTTGGTCACCTGGAAAGGTGGGGTAGCTCCTGGAGGTTGTGTAGCATCTGTGGATGGTTAGTTTGGCTATCTTCTATCAGTTCCACTTCCTTAAGGTGGCCTAGGAGGTTGAATCAGATCATAGTAGCCTCTCATCACATGTTTACCTCGGTTGGTCGTTTACTTGGGTAGATGTGGGAGGAGGGCATTACTAAGTGGTATCATATCGGGTTTCATTCTTTTTGGGTGGTGTTTGGTTTTCGTTCTCTTTGGGTAATATCTGATACCATAGAGTGGTATCAGAGCATGGTTCAACACTTGGACTGGATGGGTGTTGTGTTGGTCATGCATAAATGTCAGTTGCATATCTGTTCTTTATGCTTATGGTTTATGTGCTTGTTATGTATGCATGGTAGTGGTCATTGTTATAGTTGTGTTGCCATTTAGGAGTTGATCTTGTTGTTGGGATGTGGTCATCATTAATGTATGTCAGTTGTATATGCATTTGTTATGCATGTCATTATCTATATGTTATTATGCATGTAGTTTCATGGCTATAGTTATGCATGTAAAGTAGCTCAAACATGTATTGTGAGGTCATTTTAGGAAATTTAAGTCATCATGATGTGGTTGGTATGTTGTGATGTTGATGTATTAGTTGAGATGGAGCATGGGATGCAGTTCACCAGAGAAATATCGCAGCACTAGACTTCAGGGTAAGAGCAAATCGTCATATAGATTTGTATGTTGGGCATGCAATTATGTGGTTAATGGTTGTTATAAGAATTAGGGTTACTTATATACTTGTCATTCTATTGTTTGTGGTTACATGCATGGTAGATGCTAGTTAAGTGCGGTTATATGCATATGCATTAGATAGTCATGTAGGATAGTGAATTGTTGTTGATGTTATATGTTAGTTAGCTTGATGGTTAGGTTATATGTTGTTGATGATTGTGTTATATGTTAATTTGTTGTTATATGTTAGTTAACTTGATGTGTATGGTTATTGCTTTAAGTTCTTGATGTTATTATGTTTTGTGTTAATTTGGATTGGCCTATGCAGATGGTTATGGTTATGATATTCAAGTATGAGCTGACATATTTGTGATATGGTGTTGTACTAATGTAGACTGACTATGGATATGTGATTATTATGCATGAATGATAATTGTTTATGAGTTTATGATGTGAACATGTTAGCTAGTTACTGTTATGGATATCATGACCTTATTTATGTTTGAGTTGATATGTTGTGAAGTTATATCGTGCTATCTATGCAAACAAAATAGCCTCCCCTAAGATAAGGTATGAGTTTGCTTATGTAGTTTACTTGGTGCTTGAATGTTTGATTATGTCGGTTATCGGTTGTTTGAATGTTTGATTAATTGCATGACATGAGTATGTGTCTATAAGATTTCATGAAGAAATGATCTTGTCTTAAGATAGTTGTACTAATACATGTGTTGAGACAACTGATATGTACTTGTGTAAGTGATAGTTGTAACATTATGTATTATGACTGATAAATACGAGTTGATTGTGGAGTATGACATGGTCGTTAGACTTGGTAAAGGTTGAATTCAAATTCATGGACACAATGCCTTGATTTGTGGAATATGTGACTTAACATGTATGAACAGTTGGGCAACATGCTTGGTATTAGCATGACAAAGTAATAGTTGAATTGTTTATATAACTAACAGCGTGGTGATGTGATAGGACATAGTAAGGCTTGATTGTAGCAAAGTAAAAATGTAAAAAAAAAGAATTGGATGAGAATCCCTTTAGCTATGTTTGAATACCATTTTCCAAGTGAAGATTTGATAAAAATTATTTGTTTTGTTTTGTTTTATTTTGTTTTTTTTTTATGTATATTAGTGAACCTTAATTTTTTCTCTTACTTTATTATATACCATTTTTTTTATATTTATAACAATTAATAGTTAAGGTTGAAAATAATTAGCTAGAAGAAGAAAGAACACTAGCTTATTAGACTAGCTATATAACACCAAAACTTTGTTTATAATAAAATGTATGCGGACTGTTTCTAACTGGAAAATATCCCTACTTCAATCTTTCTCTATATTACTTTTTGGGTTTATAAGAATCTCATTTACTGGGAATCAACCAATAACAAAAAAATATTACTAACCAAGGAAATTTAAATATTACAACCAAGGAAATTTACTGACTTAACCTTTAAACCACTCATTAAAATATATGATGGAATAATTAAAAGTTAAACCACTCCTTAAAATGTAGGATGGAATGATTAGAAGCCAAATTTAAGCTTTTTACCTGTCATTTCAAAATTTTAGCTAACCATCACATACCTTTTAAAATGCAAAAGACTTTTCGTAAAACGCCAAATTCCATGCCTGCTTTTATCTGCCCTGAAGAGACCAGACATGTTCATTATTCACTGTTATTAAATTTTTATGGCTACGCCAGCGGGCATAGTTGCTCGTTTCTGTCATGGTTAACAGAACCGTCAGTTTTGAGTCCTAGATCGCGTTGTTTCCACCTCTGAAAAGCATACATTTCTCCTTTACTACTGACAAAAAGTACAGTGGCAGAGGCAGCACCTGTGGCCACCTCTTAAAGACACTGTCACGGTAAGGTAACGACCATCTATGTTATCCGGATTCGTCTCCCTGCATTATTAGCCACTATTGAAAAGCATGCCTCTGCTTTCACTGCAGCCTGCACCCACAGACTGCTCTCCAACGGATTCAAATCCAAAATAGTAAACCATCTAATCATACTCATATATGTGTTACCATACTTGCAAGGTGCCAAAGACAGATTAGATGTAAGGTGATCGGTGTGATTTGACGTGACGTGACGTGACACTGCATGCACATTCATTTTATTTTCTTGTGTTTTGTTACTGCTGCCCCCAACCAGACTCTACGCTTCCCTTCAAGGTAACAAATATCCATAGGAATTAAATGAGTAGGGTTGTATATGTTTAGCCGTAGTCTAATTAGCTTAGGTTTCCTTCAAGGTAACAAATATTAATGGGAATTAAATGAGTAGGGTTGTATATATTTAGCCCTAGTTTAATTAGCCCTGTCATATTTAGAAAAATTCTGGCAAGGATTTTTGTAAATTTAAGTTATAGTTGTTAAACTTCAAAATTTTAGGTGTCTTAGACGTTTTTGATGGTGTTGAATCCATTTCCACCATCAAAAACAAGATTCAAACACTGCCTCTACAAGATTTGTTGAAATTTTTTTGCCCTAATTTCCGTGACTTTTAGCCTTGGTAAAAAACTCCATATGTTTATCTTAGATCATTAGTTTGCTAAAATTTAATAATAAATATATATAACTTATTTAATATCATTAACAAAATTAGTAAATTACTTAGTTTCAGAATTTTTGACTTGCCAAAATCTAATAATAAATATATACAACTCTACTTATTTAATACCCATTAACAAAATTAGCGAACTACCTATTTTCAGCGTCCCTCCAAGGCTTCAAGCACACCTGGTCTATTTACAGCCCTCTTCCTCGGAGCCTTGACTTCAATTTTACATGAATTCTCACACGGGAATCTTTATGGAAAGGGGAAGTACCTAGAATCAGACGATTGATATTGAAATTCTATACCAATTCTCAGTTTGGTAATTTTATTGAAAGGCAAGATGGTTGGTTTTTTTTTTTAAGGTTTTGGTTATATATTTTTGGTCATAGCGTGAATTTAAAAAAGATGTATCTTGGGTGTTTATTTGAAAGAATAATGATAAATAACAGCCTCTATTAGTTTATTAGATGTTTCTTTTTAGGTTGTGTTATATATTCTGTCTAGATTGCGAATGTTTTAAAATGTGTTTTGCGTAGATTTGAATTTTTTAAAATATATTTTAAAATATAGTGATTTAATTGTGTAAATTAAACAATTAGAATCTAAGATTTTAAAAAATTTCTATTAAGATAAAAATTTAAAAAATATTAAATGCAACAACAAAAATATTATTAAATAATAATAATAATATCAAACATCATACATCTCTCACATGTTTCAGGTCTATGTGAAAGTTCAAAGCAAAGAACTTCTTTATTTAAAGCTTTGAACATAAATTCTAGACATTAAAAATGTTTCGGGTCTATGTGAAAGTTCACTCCTATGCCAATGCCAGAGGGAAGAGCAACGCTATCTGGAATATTCGTGACAGTGAGGGAAACCTTCACTCCTCTCAGGATGAAATTGCAAGAGCAGCCACCTCCTTTTTCCAAAATCAATATTATCGCAGGCCAAACAGTCCCCACGATATGTTTTGGGCGGCGGAGCTCGTCCCTACCATGTTCGACCCACAGGCATATGAGGACTTCATAAAACCGGTTTCTGAGGATGAGCTTCTCACAGCAATGAAAGCCTTCAAAAAGGACAGAAGTCCGGGGCCGGACGGATGGCCGATTGAGTTTTTCATCCACTTCTATGATTTGTTTAAAAGAGACCTCCTGCGCATGGTTGAAGCCTCCCGTATGTCGGGACATATCCATAGCTCTCTGTCATCTACCTTCATCGCCTTGATCCCCAAGAAGAAGGGATCTGCCTCTCTCCACGACTTCCGCCCCATCTCATTATGCAACTCATTATTCAAAATAATATAAAAAATCATTGCGGAGAGATTAAAGCCCGTGCTAAATAAATTCATCTCCAGGGATCAGCACGCCTTCTTAAAAGACAGGAATATCTGGGACGCTGTGGCCATGACCCAAGAATGCTTATTCTCCATGGCAACCAATAAATCCGAGGCGGCAATCTATAAAATCGACCTCAAAAAAGCATTTGATTGCGTGGATTGGGGTTTCCTCCGTATTTTGCTAGCGAAAATTGGCCTCAGATCCAAAGGAATTGAATGGGTTATGGCTTGTGTGGAAAACGTTCATTTTTCAGTTATCATAAATGGAATTCCATCTTCCTTCTTCCAAGCTGAGAGGGGGCTTCGCCAGGGATGCCCTCTCTCCCCATTGTTGTTCATTTTAGTCATGAATACACTCAGCTTGCGGATAAACATGGCGGTTCTGGAAAAGGAATGCCGACCGATCAAAATCTGCAAAGACATCTTCCTCTCCCATAATCTGTTTGTAGACGACATCCTCATTTTTGCAATGCTGTGCAAAAAATCATGGTCCTGTATCCACAACATTTTAAATAAATTCCAATCAGCTTCAGGAATCCTCATCAATAGGGACAAGTCAAAACTGTACCACAACAACACTAATGAAGACCTCATTTCTTGGACTGCGTCCCTGCTTGATTGCGCCCAGGAGCCAATTGACAATGGTTTTAATTACCTTGGATTTAATTTAAAGGCAAAGGGCTACCGAAGTCAGGATTGGTCATGGCTCACTGACCGTTTCTACCACAGGATCTCGGGATGGGAATGGAGATTCCTCTCCCTAGCAGGCAGATTCATTTTGGTGCAGTTAGTGCTGTCCCAGCTTACGGTCTATTGGGCCCATCTGTTCCTTCTTCCTTCCTCCATCACAAAAAAAATGTGCTCTCTAGCAGCAAATTTTTTATGGGGCGGCCTCTCCTTTCAGACTAAAATTCATCTCGTCAAGATGCAGGACATTTCAAGACCCAGGAAAGATGGTGGCTGGGGTCTTTTAAATCTGGAAGTTTTTGGAAAGGCCCTCTTATACAAATCTCTTCACAGGGGCATCGTTGGGAGTGGCCCATGGAGTCTGCTTATTAACAGGAAATACCTAAAGGGAAAAGGAATTGTATTCTGGTACAGAAGGAAAGTCCTGGGAAAAAAGCGTGGTTCAGCCATATGGCTAGGCTTCAGAAAACTCCAACAGTTCTTCTTGGAAAATCTTCGATGGAAAATATCCACAGGGGCCAGCATTCTCATTGGAATTGACAACATTTTAAATGGCCCTTCCTCCTTTCCTCCCCCCCTGATCCTCTATTTCCAAAATAAAGGAATTTTCACTTGGGATAAGTTAATAAATTCCTGGTCAAATTCTACTCCTGTCTGGAAATCTGCTTCTGATCTCCTCTTCCCGCCCCCCCTCTCCCCAATCTGGACCTCTTTTGTTCATGGCCTTTCGTCCCTGCCCATTCACCATGCTGCTCCTTTGGACGCGCTGGTATGGGCCCTCCCTTCCAAGCCCCTCCCCATCTCAGTCAAATCCATTTATGCTGCTATCTCTCCTCCCCCCATCCCCCTTCCCATGATCTTCCCGACGACCCTCTGGAAAGTCCCCTGCCCCCTCAAAATGGTCCTTTTTCTATGGCTTGTCTTCTGTAACAAAAATCTCACCTGGGAAGTGCTTCAGCAGAGGGGATGGTCTGGTCCGGGGTGCTGTTCCTTATGCCACATGGCCTCTGAAACCAATCATCATCTGTTCTTCAACTGCCCTTTCTCCTCGCTCATTTGGTATGACCTCTCCATATTCTATGGGTTTCCCCATATTACTTTCTCCTCTGTTCAGGAAGCTTTTAGGTGGTGGAGCGGTCAATCAGACTCGCGGCGCTCCCTCTTCACACTCTCCTGCTGGCTTATCTGGAAGTGGAGGAACTCCTCCATCTTCCAGGATGCCAAAAGGCCGCTATCCGCTCTCCTCTGTATTGTCAAAGCCTCACTGGAGCCTACTGATCCTTGATTTTCTGTCTGCCCGATCCTCGTTTTGGAAAAGACATCTGGTTTTCTTACTGTTCTTATCTTTTTTCTTCTCATGTTTCGATCTAGCAGAATAATGAAATCTTTTTCTCTGCCTTGTCTCCGGTCCGTCTGGTGCCAAGCAAGGATCGACGTCTTTCTAAATGTCTCAGTTTCTGATTTTATTCAGTTGTAAATGGTCGTTTTTTCTGGACTCTCATGCGGGATGCGCAAGCATGGTCTCTTTCTGTCTTATGCTACAATGAAGAACTTCTGAATCGGATGCTGTCTCGGGTCCTATAACTGGCCTTTCTTTTTTTCTGCCTGCACAATGCTAAAACAGATTGTTTTTTTTTCCATATCCCATGGAACTTTCACTGTCTATTTTCAGTTGTATGGTCGTAAAATTTCCAGTCTCTGCCTGTATGCAAGTTTCGCAGGCGCCATATTTTAGTTTCATATATCTCTGTATTGTATATCTGAGTTTTTGCTGCTGTCTCGGGGTTTTTACTTGCCTTCAGCTCCCTATTCTGGGCATGGCCTTCATCGTCGAAGTCTTTGATGTATTAACGCTTCCCTATTCTGGGCATGGCCTTCATCGTCGAAGTCTTTGATGTATTAACGCTTCTTTCTGAAGCTGAATTATTATTTCCAGAATACACTATTAAGTTTTTCTTCTGAAAAAAAAAGCAAAACTTCTTTATTTAATGCTTTGAACATAAATTTTTGATGTTAAAATAATATTTTACATTTTAACACTATTCTGAGCATAAATCTTATCATTTTAATATTTGAAATATGATTTTTGAAAATATATGCTATTTGACTTTTGAAAAGGTATGCTATTTCCAAATATTATCAAAATCTGGAATCTACATAACTTAAAGCCATCTATGTTTCGGTTCTATGTGAAAGTTCAAAGCAAAAAAAAATATTTAATGTTTTGAACATAAATTCTAGATTCTAAAATAATATTTTACATTTTACCATTATTTTTTTTAGCACAAATCTTATTATTTTAATATTTGAAATATGATTTTTGAAAATATATATTATTTGATTTTTGAGAATGTATGGTATTTCCAAATATTATCAAAATCTGGAATCTACATAAGTTCAACAATCTATTATTAATGTTAGAGTTTAATCCATTATAAAGATAAGGAGATACGGGTTTTATATATATATAAATATATATAAATATAAGATTATTATTAATGTTTATTAATTAGATCAGTGTTTATATGTTTTAAAATAGTTATAAGTTAGGATAAAACGTATTAAATAGTCATAGTTTAACAACACTGTTTTTGGTTTGGAAAGTTATTGAAATTTTGGCTATATTTTGATAAAACCATGGAAGGATTTTTGTAAATCCAAGTTACAGTTGTGAAATTTGGAGATTTTGGGTGTCTTAGAAGTGGTGCTGAATCCATTTCCATCATCAAAAATAAGATTTAAACATTGTTTCAACAACATTTTTTGAATTTTTTTACACAGATTCAACAAAATAGTACATAATCTAAACAAAAGCATATAGATGTTTTAGTCAACGTTATACAACATTTGTAACTTTATAGGTAACAGGAGATTACATTTTCTACAATAACAAGTCACCGTTGTAACTTTATAGGTAACAGGAGATTACATTTTCTACAATAACAAGTCCGTGTGCTCGTTAGTATTGGTTAAGACCCTTTTCAAATTTTAAGGTTGAATTGCAAATAATTTGTACTATTTTTAGTTTGAATTGCATAAAATTATAATTATGTGTGTGTTGGAAGCTTGTAAAATCACAACCATGATTATTGTTTTCCAATCTACTATGTTTGCATTAATTTTTATTTCATTTTTACTAAGTGATTGGTGTACCTTGCATTTGCCTCTCTGGATGGGTTGGGTCAGTAGAAAAAATTTGTATTTTGGGGCGTATCATTATGGATCAGATCACTCCTTTTTGTAGGTATCCTTAATTCTTTCATAATCTTAGATTCTGTTCTAGATGTGGGTTCAAACATATATTTGTACAAGTTTTAGTTTGAATTGCAATAAAATTATATTATCATATATTATGGTTGTATTATTATTATTTAAAAATATTTTTTATTTTCAACTCAGTTAAGTAAATGTTTTTGAAAGAATAGCTTAGAAAAATTGTGCAAACAAGAAAATAATCTATATATTATATATATACTATAAATAATTAAAACAAATTTATTACAAAAAATAAAATGAAATTAATTCATAAACCTCACATTATTGCTCTTGGAGTTCATCTCTCCTTCACATATTAAATATTGCTAATTTTTTTATAATAATTTTCATTTTTTTATTCAAATATAATTTGGTTTTTTAGTTTGTGTTTCTCTTTAATCAATCATTAATATGAAAAAAATAAGAATATAATATCTAACTAAAATAATATATATTAAATTAATATAATAATAATATTCAATTTATTAAAATTCAATTAATTAATATATAATTATTTAATTATATTAATATTAAATAACATAGTAAGAAATATTAAAAAATATGATAGAAATGGGTTTGTATTTGAAATGGTATAGTATCCTACAATGTTATTATTAATTTAATCTTTATAGGTGCTTAAGAATTCAATATGGGGAGATATTATAGTATTCATAAATAAGTTTAAATATTTATATTTTGGCTCAATATGAGGGGAATATGTTGTAGTGATTGTGTAAATAAGTGTAAAAAAAAAAAGAAAATAAAAAGTAATAAATTTAATAAATCAATTCAATTTAATTCATTAACGACTTTACATGAGCAGGATCTATTCTATAGGTTGTACGTCAAAGTCTGCGTAGATTCCTATCCAGACAAGCACAAAAATCTGGAAGATGAACGATGGCTCTCGGGCCAGAGTGCGAATGCTGTGATGGTTGGGGGTTTCCACTCCCACCCTTGATGAACGTCCCGTCTGTGACATTTCCTGTTCCACACAGTGAAGGCCTGAGAGCGTTCTGATGGAGAGGATCGGAGGATGGAGACCGCAAGCTCTAGCGAATGGTCGCAGGAGCGAAGCCTACGGCCGATAGGGCCTAAGGCTTAAGGGTTTTGGGAAGTCTGGGAGCGCGAGGCAGGGGGAGGCGATAAGCGGGCTGTTAGGTTAGTGCGGAACAGACACCTGTTCGGAGCACGGTCTGGGAACGATGTGAAAGGAAAACCGGGGAAAAGGGTGGCTCCCAAGCCTTCAATGTCGTTTTGTCTGAGCGAAAATTTGACGGAATCACTGCCTAGACCAAGGCAGCTACCCGCAGGAGAAGCTTAGTGAGTGTGCTATAAAATTAAGAGGGTAATTAACAAGGTTAAACATGGTAATCCCAGGCGAATCTGTTGAGCTGGACCTTGAATCGGATGACATTTTGTCGGTTTGGGGTAAGGAGCTTTCAACCCAGAACCTGGATCTATTCTTCGGAGGGTGTAGCTTGCTCAAAGATGCAAAGGAGAACTCAGATCTGAAGATCCTGAGGTCTAATGTCTCAGAGGGCGACGATTTAAAAGGAAATCAGAGGTTGAATTCACGAAGGAGCCAGGAGGACCAGGCATGCCTAACGGAGGAGGGCCAGAAAACTGAATACCTCTCAGTATCCCAAGTATGTACCCAAATCGAACCCTCTGGTGCTCAATTTAGTTATGGAGGTCTCGAAGACGTTGTCTACGAACATCGAGCAAAACCCTGGTCTTGGCAAAACTCAAATGCAGGGTTAAAAGAGGACCTCGAACAGGCAAGGGGAGGAAGTCCTCGGGCCATATCAAGAACCTCTTTAACGAGGAATGGGGGAACCTTTTCGAAATATCAGGGGGTAGAAGGAAGCAAGGAGCAGAAGGATGAAAGGAAGAAAGTCCCGTGTGAAAATGTAGTATGGCATTTGGAGAAGGAAGGGCCAAAGGAAGGGGCTGGTGAAGGAATAAGCTCCGAAAAATTTGGGGGAGACATACTACATGCGGAAGCCCTAGACCTGGAACCGGTTGGGGAAAAGATCCTGTTTCGAACTTCATAAGAAGTAGGGAGGGTGGAGGATGCGATAGTTAGAGAAGGGATTCAAGGGGAAAATCAAACCAGGGTAAAACGGAAAAAACAAAAAGTTGTAAAGCAAACCCCAGAAGCAAATTTGATCCTTGGAGTGGACGTTCAGATTGAGGAGGTAATGGAGGTAGCAGAAAGTACAGTGGTGGGTTGAGCAAGAAGGAAGAACTTCTCGGTACACTTCATTCAGAATTGGGCCGAACAGTAATGGCAAAAGAATCTGGGAGAGTCGTTCAAAGTCTCGGTTTTAGCGAAGGGTTGGTGTATAATACAATTCGACAAGAAAGAAATGGTGGGTTGGGTCCTGGAGTGAAATTGGTCTTTTGGTAAATGACCTGTGTTGTTTAGACGTTGGACTCCATTGTTTGACGCTCAGAGAGAGAAGGTAGACACCTTTCCAGTCTAGGTGAGGGCACTAGGGCTGCCACCCTTTCTTTGGGTAGACTTTGTTTTCAGATCGACTGGCAATACATTGGGTACTTTCTTGGAGGCAGACATGTCATTTGTAGAGACCAGGAACAAAGCCATGGCCAGGATTTGGTAATGCTCAACCCAGAGGGGGGCCTTCCGGGGAATATGAAGATCCATTATAAAGACCTAATTTATGACCAGCTCCTGGATTACGAGCATCTGCCATATAGGTGTCACATCTACCATGAGCATGGCCATCTGGCAAAGGATTGCCCCTCGGCATATCGCCGCAGAAGGATATAGAGGAAAAATGATAAAGGAAAGCCTCTTAAAGCTGATGAGATAGTTCCCAGGGCTAAGGGGAATCAAATAAAAATCGGTAATGAGCAGGAACAGAGCGAGGAACAAAAGGACTCAGAGAAAATACAGATTCCCTGTCAAGAAACAGTAGAAGTCCCCCTCACGGATCCGATTGAGGAGGACTTGGATGCCACAAAAGATCTCCAGGAAGGCTCGAAGGGTATCCATCTGGTCTCTAACCCACCTTCTAAGCTCTCTCCAATCATAGAAAATGAAAAATGCATTACATCCAATGTGCCTAATCTTTCATCAATAGAACTTGAAGAGGTTGATTCCATAAATGCATCTTGTCCAAAAAATGATCTGAACTGTGATGGGGAAGCAAATGCAATCAACAAAATTGAGTCCAAAATCCCGACCAAAATTTCCGAATTCCACTATAACCTCCGCTCCCTAGACAAAAGACCAGAGGCTGTAGATCCGATTGGTGGCACAGGTATGGAGATCCCTCAGACCTCTAGAAAGAAGACAAGGGGGCAAAAGTATTTCTTATTAAAAGCACAAGTTAAGGCAAAATATGATATGGAGGATGGGAAGCAAATGTCAATATCTGGGGTGCTTAGAGCGGCGAAACCTTGTGAAAAGGCCCCAAAATGATTTGTCTCTCATGGAACTGTAGGGGTTTAGCCAGTAAACCCAAAAAACTGGCTTTAAAGGAGTTGATGCAGCGGTACAATCCTGACTACATTATGCTGCAGGAAACTCTAGGATCGAGCTCAGAAGTAGTGAAATCTGTAGGCACCATGTTCCCAGGATGGCAGTTCCAAGCTTTGGATTCCCATGGTCATTCAAGAGGTGTGGCTGTGGGGTTTAGAGAAGGGAAAATTAAGTATCTGAACTCGTGGGGTTTTTCCAATGGATTGGGGATGAAGGTCTTAACCCCTGAGCTTGACTGCCCTTTGACCATCTTAAACATTTATGGGCCCTGTAAGGAGAGGGTTTCTGTCTGGAACAACCTCCTGGCTAAATCCATGTTGAAAATCCAAAACCTGGTTATAGGAGGAGACCTGAATTTCTCTATGGGGAGAGCGGAAGCCTGGGGACCCTCAGCTAGGGAAGATCCTCTATCATATTTTTTCCAAAATTCCCTCTCCTCGCTCAAGCTGGTTGATACAAATCTGCAAAAACTAAAGCCTACCTAGAGGAATTGGAGGACGGGGGAAGGCCAGATTGCGAAAAGGTTGGATAGATTTCTCTTAAGTGAGGATCTTGCTTCCAGATCCCCAATGTTTGGATAGTGGATTTGTGACGGAGGAAATTCGAATCATTTCCCTATCTTGTTTGAACTAGCCAGACCCCCAAAAAAGCCTGCAACCCCTTTTAAATTCAACGCCGCTTGGATGCAGGAGGAATCTTTCAAGAAGCTCTTCAATGAAACATGGCAACATCCAAATAGGGAAGCGATGGAAGACAAGGCTTTCCTGTTTATGGAAAACCTGAAAAGATTGAAGAAGACCATAATAGAATGGGCGAAAAAAAGGAAGTAGGAACAAAATGAAGCTCTAATCAATATTGATAGGGAGCTTGGGGTCCTTGAAAATCCCACCTCATCCGGATACGAATCGTAGGACACAAAAGATAGGATTATGAATCTAGAAAAGCAGAGAAGCAAAATATTATTGGACAAAGAAGAGGAATGGGGGCAGAAGAGCAGGGCGGTATGGCTGCTGGCTAGAGATGAAAACACAAAATTCTTTCACAACTATGCGAAAGGCAGGAGGACTATGAATACCATCTGGAAACTAAAAGATGAAGAAGGAAGAGAGGCAAATACGTTTGAATCACTTTCTTCCTTGGGGAGGGACCATTTTAAAAATCTCTTTTCTGAACAGAGAGGGACTTCTCTAGCAGAAGTAATCAAAACAGCTCTAAGTTTTCCCAAATATGTGGAAGAAGAAGAAGCAGAAGGTTTACAAGGGGAGGTTACTTTGGAGGAAGTGGAGAAGGTAATAAAATCCATGGCAAAAAACAAAAGCCCTGGCCCTAACGGATGGCCAAAAGATTTTTTTCAACAGTTTTTTGAGCAGATAGGCTCAGAAATTACGGAGGTGGTGGAAGAATCCAGAAGGAAGGGTCAGATATATGTTCCATTCAACGCCACATTTATCGCTCCCATTCCAAAAAAAGATGACCCTAAATCCTTTGAAGATTTCAGAGCCAT
>APFE031444810.1:0-13933 GCA_000404065.3 Pinus taeda
TATAAATAAACTAGAAGTATGGTAAATAAATAAAACATCTTTTTATATTTAGTCCATAACCTTCGTTCTATTTATGAAGGCTCAAGAAAGAGATTTTATTTAAGTGAATCCTATGGGTCAAATACCATATTTGTAAAAGAGGTATGGTAAATTAATAAAAATATAAATAAATGAGAGGTATGGTAAACAAATAAAACATCTTTTTATATTTACTCCATAAGTCACCTTATATTTACGAACACTCAAAAATGGGTTATATTTAGGTGAAACCTATGGGCAAAATACTATGGGACAAATACCATGGACTAGATTGTTATTAATACCATGCAAAAAAACCATTATTAACCCTAATATTAGAATTAATAAAAATATGACACATGGTATTGACCCATGGTATTCACCAAAATGGCACATGGTATTGACCCATGGTATTCACCTAGAATGTAGCCTATTTAAATGGGGGAATTAAACTAGCATAGATCCATCTTTACACTTGAACGAAGACAAGCATAGTAGAGGTATCAGACTCTATTATAAGCTTACCTACATATTATAAGGGACTTGGTTGGCTTTTTTATAATTTTATAAACAAGTTCCATGTCGTGGAAATGTGAAAAAGAACAGTGATATTGCCACCATGTGGCTCTTGTCATATATGGTTTTATACTTTTTCAAAATATTCTCTAAGAGTTCACAATGCTAAGATTCACTAGGACTTTACAAAGTTTTATTATTTAGTGAAAGACTTTCCAAGATATTACAAGATTTTATAATTGAGTAAAATATTCGCCACGCCTGGTGAGAGATTCGCCAAAAAATTATATATACATATTATATTATTGAAAAAATCGCCTTCCATTTTTCCTATATACATGGAGATTCGGCCCATTTATTATATTATAATTTAGGGGGGGTTCTTAAAATTTTCCCTGAACATAACGTTATAATAACAAAGGTACGGTTCACCTAGAGACAAATTCAACCTTGACATTCCCACTACTTCACTCCCTTGCTTTCATTTTCCGCCATGTGTGAATGTTAACTTGCTCCAAATGAATGTAGTGACCTATAGGTTGAACTCCAAGCCTACTCCTTGGGTACTCTTATTCCCTCAAAACCCCGAAGTGAAATGGGTTTCTAGAATGGAAGAAGTGTACTAGGTCATAGAGGTGAGCACTTGTTAGCTCAAAAATCCCCTCTATAAATTCCTCTACATCACAAAACTCAACTGTAGCTTGTAGCAACTCACATTGAAATAATCTCATTTATCCCACCAATAGGGTAAAAAGTCCCTTCTCCTATGACTTTCCCCTTCCTTTATGGGAGGCTTTGTAGGTGACACTTGGAATTTCATGCATAATTAATATTTTTATTAATACGAAAGCTTAATTATTTACTCACCCATGTGTTGAATCATTAAGATGTCTCTTTTTAAGAAATCTTAATTCCTACATTAATTGTCTACGTGAGGTATGTATTTTTATCTCAAGAGTGTCATCACAGTCTATAGAGTGAATTCAGAGGTTAGCTAAAGGTAAATCGATGCAATCACTCATAACTATATCTTCAATTTAAGTCACACAACTCTTAAAGAAATAATTGAGGAAAAATAACTTTGAAAGAACTCTTAACACACTCTGCAACCTTGTCTACTTATTCCAAAACTAAATGAACTTGAATGTGAATACAAAGAATCACGCTTGACAATCTTCAAAAGGAATTAAAGCTAACTCCTTTGATTAAGAAAGAGAATTGTAACAACTAAACAACAATGTTAATCCATCACAAATTAGAATTGAACAACAAATCCTAATACAACAACAATCTCGATTGAGTGACAATTCTCAATTGAACAACAATCTTGATTGAATGACAATTCTCAATTGAACAAAAATATCAATTGAATGACAATCAAACAAATCTGACAAATGACTTCCAAATGACAACTTCTTCTATCAGCAAATCATGGAAATCAATTAACACTACCTTTAAGATCTATGGCATTGTAATTTAGAAAGAAGAACAATCTATTCTAAAACCAATGTAACCAATCGAATCAAAGCATTACTCACATACGTCACACAACTAAATATAAATCGAGATGAACAACAATATAAACGGGAATCATCAATTCTCACAATAAGAAAAATAACATTAACTGAATACTAACAATCAATAAACATTGAAATGAAAAGATTATAACACAAAAGAGTAGTATAACTTCTCTTGACTAGGCCCAAAGTCGCTAGAAGCCTCCACTAAAGAATACTCAAAATATAAGTAAAGACCAAATGCAGTCTTTCATTAATATGAGTAAAGAGATTACAACACCACTAAAATAACAGTTGAATATGTAAAAAAGGAATGATTAAACATTACATAAGTATGAGATAAACTTTGTTCACCTTTCGGCCTTATATAATAGTAAGAGAGAAAACTAGATAAAAGAGAATCCTCAGGATCAGAAGATCCTAAGGATTCCACAATACATAATCTGATTACGTTATGAAGTAGCATCAGTCTGCTTGGTCTCTCACTGCCTTGCTTGCGTTGGACATTGTCTTTCCCTTTTACGGCTTGGTTATTCTCAATCAACTGAATGACAATTGACCAATCTGCATCTTTTTCACACAAGGATAGTAAAAAGTCAATTTCTAGTACCAGATTTATCTAAATTGTTACCAAGTCCTTTCATCCAACTTTAATTGAAATTCCCTTTATTCCTGGTCATCAACAAAGATAATCGTGTAAAGATAAATATGAAATAAAACAATTATTGAGGAGAAAATATACCTTTTTCTTGACTCAACATACTCCTCAACTTAACTTGTTGCATGTCCTCATGCAATTAAATATTTGATGTGTAGCTGAGTTAGGGAGTAGGCAGACTATACCTGCTCCTTATAATATCTGAAGCCATTTTTCTTCTTGAATATAATAAGAGCCTGGGTAACATTGTGATCCTTCAAGGTATAATCACAGTGATACTTATCTAGAGGATACCATATGATTGGAGTCGTGTACCGACATCCTATCAATGCAGGTCCCATAGTCAGAATCATATTACTGTATTTATATAAACGAGAGGAGATAGATTTAAAGTTCCAATATCAAAATGGTTCTCGATTTCTAACAGCAATATTGGAGGTTTCCCACCTCTGTCTAGTTGTAGACAAATCTTCCTCCTTAATCTCTTGGAAATACTACTTTCTAGCTTGTAAAATATCCGTATGAAATGGCTCTAGTTTTCCTATGATATCAACTTGTTTCATGAATTGCTTGTGTTTAATCAAGAGCGATAGAGCTTTGGTTGGTTCCCCTCTCACCCATAGGTAAACTCCTTCTTCATGCCTCCTAAAGGTATTGTGGACCTTGGCCCACCTGAGTTTATTCGTGGTGAAAGAAAGAAATGCCTCGAGCTGCACATCTCCTATAAAAGGCCCAGTGTTACTATCCCTTTCATCTTCCAAAAAGAAATTGTGCATATATAGCTCACAAAGGAGGCATTGTACATGTTCGCTATGTTCTCTAAAACATTTGACAAAATCTGGGGTGGTTTTGGTTTTCACGTGCTTACCACCCTTAACAGCTTTGATTTTTAGCAGTAGGAACCTTTCTAGGAGTTAGAGGGCATAATTCATAGCAGGGGCTCTACATGATAGGGTGTATGAATAGAGAGAGAAGACAGCTTCTAACTCCTCTTGAACCTTCTATAGTTTCTCCCTTGCTTTCTCAACCTTTTTCTGTTCATCCCTGAAGTAAGAAAAGGTTTCATACTCAGCTATGCTTAGTGTTGTAAATTGTTTCTTTAATTCTTGATGTATCTTTAGGGGCACTACCTCCTCCTTATAGTAGACTAATTCCTATTGCACCTTTAGTAATTCATTCTGTAGTCTGCTAATGAGTGCTTCCCTGATTAAGGGAGTATAAGCAGGTGTTTCTTCAGTTTGGGTTTCTACTTCTTGGGTCTCCATGGGATTGGTTTGAACAGTAGCTTCAATTGCCTCTCAAATCATGCAATGACCAATCAGAATGTCCTCCTCAAGGTCTATTTGAACAACAATATCTATGGCAGGATGGTCTGTTTGGGTTTCCCATGAGAAAGCACAGGGGTAACCAGTTTCCATTTTAGCGTCTTCTACAAGGCACGACTGTGTTTGAGTTTCCTTTGGACAAGCCAAAATATCCTTAGTTTGGGTCTAGTGTTCCTTTCGGAGCAATCTTCTATCTAAGTGCCTATGGTTTCTTTTTCTACTTTCAAATTCTTGGTTCTAATGGCCTCCTTCAACCACCACCGAAGTTTACCAATTATTCGCTTATGTTTCTTATACTTCTTAAGTGCTCTTTTGAGCCTGTCCCTATAGGACATCTGTATCCTAGGACTCGTGGCTCTACTGACATGAAAGAGGAGTTATCTGGAAATTTATAGGCATATTAACCCAATTGCTTCATCTAATTTATTTAAATACTTGATCTTCTCCATCGTAGAATTCGGTTCAGTCTCAATTCCCATTGTTACCCTATAAAGCCCTTTGCTTCGAAGGAATAGAGTGATCTCTGTCTTCCATTCGAAGTAATTGAAAAGATTTAGAAAGAGTTTTGTGGGCTGAGAGACATGATCCATTACTTGTTGCTACACCTCCTGATGATCTATACCTACAAATAAAACCATGTACAATCCACTAGATTCAAACTAGCTCTGATACCATGTAGAATTCCTGCAGAAACTCCAATAGATCTAGAATTCTAGTTAAATTAAACACAAGTAATTTTCTGATATTCAAGAGAGGAGAGACAGAATTTGCTCCATAAAATAAATGTATTAAATTAATGAACAATAGTAATACATGAGAAACCAAACCTCTAATCTCAAAGGGAGGTGGTTATATATAAATTGTTGAATCTAGAAAACTAGGAAAAAACTAGTAAAAAACTAGGAAATGCAAAGAAAAGCTCAAGGGAGGCCTAAAATAGCAATAATGGCTCAAGACAACCTATTCCAACCATAAGCCATGAGGAAATAATGAGGAGGGGTGCATTTCCAAGGAAGGCAACTTTAAAACATGTTAAAATGGTCTGGGGGACCAAATCCCTTGATTTAAGGGGGAATCATCATGTGGGGCACCAATCCTCAAATAACTCAAGTGGATGAGGTGTAGTTAGGTGTGAACATGTACTTAGATGTCTAAATGGTTTATAAAATTGGTTGGACCAACATTTCGATAGTATTAAGCCTTTAGATGCAAAAAACAAGGGAAAGTTGGTCCACCAAGCTAGTTTACTAAAAACCAAGTGTGAACATGATTTTTAGTGCATGTGGCTAAGTCAAGGATACTTAGGCTAAAAAATAAATGTAGATGTTACGATTATATTCCAACATATAACACATAATCATATAACCATATTACCATCGTTATAGATAGATTCCAATCATCAATGCATGACCATATCAGCTACATATACCATGACCCCAGGAATGACAAGAACCACAACATCATTGTACACCTAACCAAATGTGAATAGTAACATGCATAAACAATGCATAATCAACCATACACTCATGATGACACACTTCCACAACAACACCATCAACTTTCCATGGCAACCCCACTGCTACCATAACCCATACCATACAAATGCAACAAGCACACGGTCTTAGAACACAAGAAACACCTATGCAACTAACATAAATGCATGACCAACACACAGACCATCCAGTTTGAGGGTGAACCATGCTCTCATACCACTCTGTAACTCCCTCCTCCCACATCTACCAATGTAACCGACCAAGTGTGGTAAACATGTGACGAGGATTTAATATGATATGATTTGAGTCCCTATGTGTCACGTAAGGAAGTGGAATCAGTGGAACACATCACACGAACCTTCCAAATCATTAAAACTCCCAAGAGCCATCCCAACAACTCAAATGACCAACACTTGAGTCGAAGTGAAGTTTTAATGCATCAAACCCCTGAACGCTCTGTCGATATGGTCCAACATGCATCGAGGAAGCTCTTGACACTTCCACAGCAAGGACAGGAGAGCATCTGGGGACCTCTTTTCCTAGTGTTGTGTTTGTATCTTTGGGATTTATGCCACTTTTGAGGCCCAAAGCCTAGGTCACTTCCCAAAACTCAATGACACATTCAAAGATGTATTTACAAAATAGAACAATTCTACATTTGTAAAAATATTGATAAGCACTAGACTAGACCCCTACTAGCCATGATAGGAATTTCATTAAACATGTCACAGACATGAAATCTACAAGTTTTAATAGAAAACTAAACATATGGGTCTCATACTTATCTGAGAATCATTAGGAAGAATTGATGCCTCAACACATTAGTTGTAATTTTATCTATTAGGCCATAGATACATTATTCATTCATTTACAAGTGAAAACATAATAAGACCCATACATATCCATTGTCATAATACATGTTAATAACCTGCATAATAAAAACAAAAATACCAAGGAAACAACAACCATATAATCCACATATAAGCTAGTCTAATACTCATGAATTAACAAGAAGAAATAACCTCAAATTAATGATTCAAAGAACAACTAGGTCTGGCACTTCCACAAACCATCTAACCATAGACATAACTGAGCCAAATCTCTCTTCATCCTATCACCCCCATGCCATATTCCAAGCATGAATGTGGGATTTCATAAAACACATCAAATCAAAACCATCCAGGGCTTTGAGAGGCCAAATCACCTCAACCCATCAAACAGTGATTCCACCTCATCGTCTGACATCCCAAACCATTACCATATTTGTCTCTACCGATGCCTTCCATACCTCGATCATTTATTCCAACCAAGGCTTCAAGACTAGTAACTCAACCGATAGCTACCACCGAGCTCGAGAGTATTTGTCCAATCAAGGATCTAAGACTAGTAACTCAACCCACCAAGGGCTCCAGAGCATTTTTCCAACCAAGGCTCGAAGAATAGTTACTCAACCCAAGCTATTATAGGGCTCCAAAGCATTTGTCCAACCAAGGCTCCAGGAACTAGTAACTCAACCCAAGCTAAAAGAAACATGGCACCTGTAAGAAAAACTTGTTGTAGTTGCTTATCTCGGCGTCCTCGTGCACTTTCCTACTCTTCCTTTTACTTATTTCTCCAACACTCCATGTATGTCACACTCCTCTAAGAATGCTCCAAGAAAACTCTGAGTTTCCAAGAGTATGATAGAGAGAAAATAGAGAGAGAGCTCCAAAACTGAACTGAAAAAAGTATGTGAACCAATCCTCGAAAGCCTTTTTCTTATTGAGGCCTCTATTTTCTTCATTTTCAATTATTTTCCTTCATTTTCCTCCTCACATGGAACATGTGACCTTTCACCTTTATTTTCTTATAATTTCCATTATTTTCATAAATAAATCTAGCAAAAAATGTCATTTTTCCTTTCCAAAGCCTTTGTCATTACCTTTGCTAATTTCCTTAGCCATTAATCAATCACCGGTGATCCCCATCACTATGATTTTTCCCAACATTCAACTTAGAATATGTGTATCGTGACCACGGTTAATATTTTTCCTTTATTAACTTTTATTACATGGGTTTTTTACCAGGGATATTATAGTGTTTTCTTACAATAACAATTATCAAGCATTTGCTAAAATGATCCCATTTGAAGTTTTGTATGGGAAAAAGTTCCACAATCCTTCCAGTTGGAGTCAACCAGAAGATAGGTTGATTCTAGGACTTGATCTTCTATAAGAGATGGAATATTTGGTAAAGAAGATAAGATAGAACTTGAAAAATACTCAAGATATGCAGACATGTTATGTAGATAAGAAGAGGATGCATAAAGAGTATAGTGTGGGAGAACGTGTCTACATCAAATTTCTAACACCCTCTTGCCACATCTACCTAAGTAATTGGCCACATGGCATAATCATGTGATGAGAGGCCACTATGATATGATTCAACCTCCTATGTTATGTCAAGAAAGTGGAACTGAAAGAAACACACCATATAGACCTTCAACATTAACATTAGGACCCTCACGAACCATCCCAACCTTTCTACCAACCAACCCCTAGGTCGCACTAAGATTTTGAACCACTTGACCCTGGGACGTTCCCATCCTATAGGCTTGCCATCATCCAGGAGGCTCTGAACTCTTCTTGGAAATAATACTGAGAGGGGAGGGTGAATTATTATTATCAAATCAATAAAACTTTTTCATTTCCATACTTAGATACATATATGCTACTTCAATTAAGGGAACCCACGTGTATACACAACTGTGTCTAATGCAACTAGCGTATATCTAGAATACTTATGACTCAATTAATCCATTAAATGTTGATCTTTAGTTAGTGCATCAAAACTTCTTTAACCATATGTATAGTAAGCAGGTGCAGTAAAACATAATAGATCATCACACACAAGAAGCACAAATGAACACCATGATATAGGGTGGAAACCCAATGTCGGTGAAAACCACCTGCTGCAAGTCGTCTCTATCTTCTTTTAATAAGAAACATCTTTTACCATAGTTCTGTACTGGTGCAGTCTTATACCAGTGCGCAGGATTCTACCTACAGAAGGCTACAACCTTCTCTCGTTCTCCAGACTCTCCTGGAAGGGAGCTACGACCCCCTTAGCTCTTGTACTAGTCGATCCACTTACTGGTACGTAGGTGCTGTCCTATTGAAATGCTCCAACCTTTACTCATTCTCCAGCTGCTACTCGAAGGGAGCTACCACCCTCTTAGCTCTTGTACTAGCTGATGTACTAGTAAGTAGGTGCTGACCTACAGAAGGCAACAGCCTTCTCTTTCTTCCTTTAGGTACCACGTTTCATACATTTTCAGACTGGATACTCCTGAAGCACAACACTATAATCTGAAGGACATGTTTCATCCAATTTTCATACTGGACCCATCAATATCATTGAAGCACAAAACAATCAATACTAGCATCATCAATTTCTGAATCACTGAAACATTGAAACCCTATCAACAACACAGTCACCAGAACACAGAGCAAACTATAGAACTCTGCAATAACAATCAAACCCAATTGCAACTTCAAACATCATACTTCATTATGTATACGCTACTACGATGAATCAAACCTACGTACAAATCTATACATATTCAATCATGACTTTGCGGCTGTTTCAGACATCAGTCATACCTAGATCATAACACGCGTCAATAAAACATGCATCAAATAATTCAGATCTAGTCTATCCATGATCAAACCATATAAAGATGATTCATTTCAACCCATTTGATCCCGATCTATACTTAGATCTTGTTCTCCATCAACCAGTGAGATCCCTCCTTAGCTCAGATCAAGCAATGCATCATAACCCATATCCTGCATACTGGATCTCATACTACATTAGATATTCAAGTCTTTTTCCATGCCCTTGCCTAATTATCTTCTTCTCCTTTTATAGTCTTAGGCCTTACTCAATACCATGGTCCAAAACCATAATAAAACAATACCATGGACCCAATACTTGGGTTCAACTCTTTTGGATGCAATACCATGGACCAAAACCATAGGATCAAAAAACTGTCGGACTAATACCATGAACCAACCATAAGATTTCCCATGTGCATGCGCTTTTCTTTGCATGAAAGTGCATGAACTTTTCTCTGCATGAAAGTGCGTGAACTTTTCTCTGCATGAAAGTGCGTGAACTTTTCTCTGCATGAAAGGAACTTTTATTTTCATGAAAGTGCGTGAACTTTTCTCTGCATGAAAGGAACTTTTCTCTGCATGAAAGTGCGTGAACTTTTCTCTGTATGAAAGGAACTTTTCTCTGCATCAAAGTGTGTGAACTTTTCTCTGCATGAAAGGAACTTTTCTTTTCATGAAAGTGCATGAACGTTTCTCTGCACTATAATTTATCATATGAGATGAGTGAGTCGCCATCAAGTACAACATATGTGTCATAATGCTAACAATCTCCCCCTTTGGACTTGATAGCAAAGCTAACTTTTCATACTGACAATTGTCATCTAATTCCTTTGAGTTGTTCAGCATCCCATGCATTCTATCACATCTGGTATCTCTTCCATAGATTCATCTAGAGGTATATGAGTGATTTGATCTTCTACGAGTTGGTTGCCATAAAGTACAACACATGCATCATAATTCCAACAATCTCCCCCTTTGGACTTGATGGCAACAATACCAAATCACTCTCCCCCTTTGACATCAAGGGCAAAGGGCAGACCAAGATATTCTCTTCCTTTGCTGTCCATACTCCCCCTGAGTGCCTGCAGAAATTTCTGAATGAGCTCCCCCTTTGTATATGCCAAGGTGTACCAATCTGTCCATGCTCCCCCTAACTGTAGGCAAGATCTGCAAAAAGGTGTTCTACAAGAATAACATGACTCTATACATCATAAATGACCTTCCTATCACCAAAGACTCATAATACATCCATGTCCCATCAAAGTGGGGATATACCAAAAGTTTACACATGATAATACAAGAGTATAACATCATTCATCCCAGGCATAGTGGGGAAACTAAGAAAGGTTGTTACATGATCTTGATAAGAAAAGAAATACATGACATGAAATATTTCATCATCCTTCTTATGCATAGTGGGGGTACAAATTACATCATAGGACCAGAGAAGATTTCATCAAATGACTACAACAGATAGATACACACTATTACATCATGAGTCTTGATGAGACCAAACATCTAAATAATACAATGATAGTCATCAGCAACTATCATACACAATGTATGATCTGCTCCATAAGCATCTGTCTACAACATCTAGACCAGCAATCATGTTCTCCCTCTGTACCTGTTCCATCTATGCCAGATCGTCTCTGTCAGGCCCATATCAGACTCTTCTCAACCTAAGTTTGGCCCACTGATTTCCTTTAAATCAACATATACGTGACTGTATCCATAGAAACAAGCATATATATGCGGATCCTCCTCATGAAACATGCGAACAACCACTTCGAGATCAACAACTTATAAATGTCTTATAACAACGTATGTGTGCATATAGATATCAACTCATCCTTTTGAACATCATCGTAAAATCATTCACATTATATCATATGTGTATAACGCCATAGTCATCTCATCATTGAGATCTACATTATCCAAGTAGCATCACTTTGGGAACATCTGCATCCATCAACATATGTAAGTATCGACCTATCAACATATAGGTAGGAACTCATCATCATCATGTCTCCAACAATGCAATTTTGACTAATCATCCATGTATCTAGCACTATGGATCAAGACTTCTTGGTATCATCAACAGCATCAATCCATGTGAGCGCCAAGAACTATAAGAATCATGCATCATAACTTTATTATATGATATATATCCCTATGATGACAGCAGAATTGAGTAACTCATCATCAAGTAAAGAAGATGTGTTTTCAAGCTTTGTACTTATCCTTATTGTTATGAAGATCACCATGTAAACACCATATATGCATCATTAGAGAATCAACCACAAATCTGATCTGAACATCAACTATGTAACCTCAAGAATCATATGAGATTTGCAATGGATAACTCATAACCATATCATAGCATGATATATCATTTAGCCATATAAGCATCATCACCAAGGACTACGAACCATAATGCCAACAATGCATTATTAAAGGCATATGCTCCCCCTGAACCAGTGCGAACTGTCAGATATGATCATGCATATATCAGCAAGAAGTATCAAGGCATCATCATCAACAAGTTAGGATCAAAACACTTCAAGACATTTCCACACATCATCAGCAGATTGTAACCATTATCAAACAGAGCAAATAATGGACTGAATCATTTCAGACCCTTTTTCTGAGCCTGTCCCTTCTGCTTTTCCTCAGACTGACATATACGCGACTGTTCAGTGTCTAACTCATGTATATACATGACTTCCCTTTATGCAACTTGCATATGAGATTTAGGACATTGAATTTTTACACTTTTAGCTCCCCCTAAGTCTGTTATGTCCGTATATGGTGTAGTGCCACATCTTTTTCACTGTACTTCCTTCTTCTTCCAAATCTTCAAGTGAGATGATGTTTTCTCCTTTTCGTGTGGTGCCCGTACCATCTTCCTGCATTCCTTTTCTATATGTCCAAGCTTGTTACATGCATAACATCTCATATGTTTAATATTCCTCCTGTAGCAATCAACAACTTTGTGACCAAACATGTTGCAAGAAAAACAGTATCCATTAAAGTACCTGGAATGTGATGATTTTTCTGCATGACGATCTTGAACCACTCTTCTTCTGCATATGGCTGCAACATGTCCAAGATTATGACATACATAACATTCAACCTTATTCATTGGAGGAGGAAAATATTTTCTTTGAAGAATTTCTTTCCTTGGCTGTTGATGGTGTTGACCTCTCACCTACTTGTTGAGCATTTCAGATGTTGCATTAGATTCCCTTGTCTTACTTTGTGAACTAGATTCTTCTTCAATAGATTCATGAAAACCAAGACCAGTTTTGATAGACGGAGACCTTTGACTTCTAAGAATATCATCCAAGATCTTAGTACTATCTTGAAATCGTAAGAGCTTATCCTTTTCTTCTAATTTATCATTTAGAATATTTACCTCAATCTAAAGATGCTCTTCCTTTTCACGATATTGCTTATTTGTGTTCTCCTCATCTTTCCTTCCTTCTTCCAACTGACGTCTTAATTCAAGAACTTCGTTCTCTTGTTTTTCAATAGCTTGGAGTAGTCCTTTATTCTGCTTCTTTGATTCTTCAAGATCTTCCTTTAGGGAGTGGATTGTAGCTTCAAGCCTTTCATAATAACTGGATCTATATCTGAGTTTCTTGATGATTGTGCTCCTTTCATTGACTTCATTTCTTAATGATGTCACTTCATCCTGCAAATTTTGACATTTTTTCTTGAATAACTTCCTTACCTTATTTCCCTCCTCTAGTTGAGCTTTTAGTTTGGTAGATTCTTCTTTGAAGGCACATTCCCTTTTGTTCAATAGATCTTGTTGATCTCTAATTTTGTCTGTGAGAATTTTAAATTCTGCCTCTATTTGATATCTTCCTTGCTCACCCATAAGAGCATATTCAGTTGTTTCACTATCACTTTCATCATCTTCAAATGGATAGATAACAGGATCACCTGAGGATAACAAATTCATACCTGATAGTTCTTGTTCATCTTCATTATGAAGTGATTCTGAATCTGAAGTGCTTCGTCTTCATATTCCCCAATCGATACTCCCACTCTCATAATTCTTCTGAGATGTCTTCTTCTTCTTAGGTGCTTTCTTCTTAAGCTTCTTTCCCATTGTTCCATGGATCTCCTCAAGCGATCAAGCTTCTACAAAAGGACCTACTCTGATACCAATTGTTGGAAATAATACTGAGAGGGGGGGGTTAATTAGTGTTATCAAATCAATAAAAATTTTCATTTCCATACTAAGATACATATACGCTACTTCAATTAAGGGAACCCACGTGTATACACAACTGTGTCTAACGCAACTAGCGTATATCCAAAATACTTATTATTCAATTAATCCATTAAATGTTGATCTTTAGTTAGTGCATCAAAACTTCTTTAACCATATAAGCAGGTACAGTAAAACATAATAGATCATCACACACAAGAAGCACACATGAACACCATGATATAAGGTGGAAACCCAATGTGGGTGAAAACCACCTGCTGCAGGTCGTCTCTATCTTCTTTTAATAAGAAACTTCTTTTACCATAGTTCTGTATGGGTGCAGTCTTATACCAGTACACAGGCTTCTACCTGTAGAAGGATACAACCTTCTCTCATTCTCCAGACTCTCCTGGAAGGGAGCTACGACCCCCTTAGCTCTTGTACTAGCCGATCCACTTACTAGTACATAGGTGCTAGCCTACTGAAATGCTCCAACCTTTACTCGTTCTCCAGCTGCTACTGGAAGGG
>APFE031444810.1:14980-64518 GCA_000404065.3 Pinus taeda
CCTACTGAAATGCTCCAACCTTTACTCGTTCTCCAGCTGCTACTGGAAGGGAGATACCACCCCCTTAGCTCTTGTACTAGCTGATGTACTAGTACGTAGGTGCTGACCTACAGAAGGCAACAGCCTTCTCTTTCTTCCTTCAGGTACCACGTTTCATACATTTTTAGACTGGATACTCCTGAAGCACAACACTATAATCTGAAGGACATGTTTCATCCAATTTTCATACTGGACCCATCAATATCATTGAAGCACAAAACAATCAATGCTATCATCATCAATTTCTAAATCACTGAATCACTGAAACCCTATCAACAACACAGTCACATGAACACAGAGCAGACTACAAAAATTTGGAATAATAATCAAACCCAACTGCAACTTCAAACATCATACTTCATTATGTATACACTACTATGATGAATCAAACCTGTGTACAAATATATACATATTCAATCATGACTTTGTGGCTATTTCAAACATCAGCCATACCTAGATGATAACATGTGTACAATAAAACATGCATCAAATAATTCAGATCTAGACTATCCATGATCGAACCATATAAAGATGATTCATTTCAAACCATTTGATCCTGATCTATCCTTAGATCTTGTTCTCTATCAACCGGTGAGATCCCTCCTTAGCTCAAATCAAGAAATGCATCATAACCCATATCCTGCATACTGGATCTCATACTACATCAGATATTCAAGTATTTTTCCATGCCCTTGCCTAATGATCTTCTTCTCCTTTTATAGTCTTAGGCCTTACTCAATACCATGGTCCAAAACCATAACAAAACAATACCACGAGCCCAATACTTGGGTTCAACTCTTTTGGATACAATACCACAGACCAAAACCATAGGATCAAAAAATTGTCGGACTAATACCATGAACCAACCATAATATTTCCCATTTGCATGCACTTTTCTCTACATGAATTTGCATGAACGTTTCTCTACATGAAAGTGCGTGAAATTTTCTCTGCATGAAAGGAACTTTTCTCTACATGAAAAGAAATTTTCTCTTCGAGAAAGTGCGTGAACGTTTCTCTACATGAAGGGAATGTTTCTCTGCATGAAAGTGTGTGAACTTTTCTCTGTATGAAAGGAACTTTTCTCTGCATGAAAGTGCGTGAACTTTCTCTGCATGAAAGGAAATTTTATCTTCATGAAACTGCGTGAACTTTTCTCTGCACTATAATTTATCATCTGAGATGAGTGAGTTGCCATCAAGTACAACATATGTGTCATAATGCCAACAATCTCCCCCTTTGGACTTGATGTAAAATCTAACTTATCATACTGAGAACTGTCATCTGATTCCTTTGAGTTGTCTGACATCCCATGCATTCTGTCACATTTGATATCTCTTCCGTAGATTCATATAGATATATATAAGTGAGTTGATCTTCTACGAGTTAGTTTCCATCAAGTACAACACATGCATCATAATGCCAACAACTCTCCCATGGCAAGGCATGCGAGCATTCAAGGACTATTTTTCTCAGCGTTGTGTGAGCATCCCTAGGATTTAAGACACTTTTTCAGGCCCTGAGCCTAGGTCGTTGCCCAGAATTAAATGACACCTTCAAAATAGTAATATAACAGAGAAATGACAGTACAAATACAATTAATTGAATACGACATTGACTGGAGCACTACTATCCATGAGAGGAATTTTGCCAAACATATCAAAAATATGTAATCTACAAGTGTAAATAACATATATGAGCATATGGGTCTCATACTTAGCTGAGGATCGCTAAGAAGCATTGATGCCTTAACACATTAGATTTCATTTCATCCATTAGGTCATAGATACATTGTTCATTCATTTACCAGTAAAAACATGATGAGATCCATACATAGATACTGTCATAAAACATATACATAACCAACAAATAGAAACAAAAATACCAAGGAAATCACAACCATATAATCCACATATAAACTAGTATAATACTCATATAAACACAAGGAGAAATATCCTCATATTAATGATGAAAAATCCAAACTCGGGATGGGACTTCCATGTTACACCCAATCGTATAATGGCTGAGCCAAATTTATCTTCGGCTATTCAGCCTCATGCCATATTCCAAGCATGAATGTGGGATCTCATAGAACACATCAATCCAAAACCATTAAGGGCTTCTAGAGGCCATCCACCTCAACCTATCAAATAGTAATTCCACCTCACGTTCGGACATCACATAACCATCATCAGATTGGTCTCTATCCAATCCTTTCAGGGCTCGAGAGAATTTTTCCAACCAAGGCTTCCAGGACTAGTAACTCAACCCAAAACTTATTTTTGGCTTCTAGAGTGTTTGTCCAACTAGGGCTTCTAGGATTCGTAACTCAACCCACCAATGTCTTCTAAAGTGATTTTCCAACCAAAGCTTCTAAGACTAGAAATGCAACCCAAGTTGTTACATGGCTTCCAGACCATTTGACCAACTAGGGCTTCCAAGACTATTAGCTCAACCCAAGCTAAGGAAACATGAGAACCAACCAAAATAAAACAAGGAAATAAATCTACAATCACCATGGTTATCAAGGAAATGGAAAGGCTAAGCAAATACACTGTCAATCTCGGGCATCTTCCATGCCAATAACAGATTATGACCAATAAACCACATGCATATACCATGCATGCCAAAAATAGTGAGGAAAACATACATGCAACTCGGTACCTGCAAGCAAAACCCATTGTAGCTGCTCATCTCAATGTCCTCTTGTGATTTCCTGTTGTTCCTTTTCCTTCCTTCTCCAAAAGTAAAAGTGTGCCACACCCTCTAAGAGTGCTCCAAGAAAATTGTAAATATCCAAGAGTATGAGAGAGAAAGAATAATGAGAGAGCTCCAAAACTGAACTGACAAAAGTCTATGTATTGATCCTCAAAAGCCTTTTTATGAATAAGGCCTTTATTTTCTTCATTTTCCAATATTTTCCTTCATTTTCCTCCTCAAATGCAACCTACTACCCTTCACCTCCCTTTTCTCCTAATTTCCATTATTTTCATAAATAAATGTCCCAAAAATGCCATTTTTCCTTTCCAAACCCTTATCCATTTCCTTTGTCAATTTCCTTAGCCATTAATAACCAAATGAACACCCATACTATGATGTCTTGCCCAACATTTTCCTTGGAATGAGTGTCCCATCAACCATGGTTAATATTTTTCCTTTATTAACTTTTATTACATGGAATTTTCACCA
Source organism: Pinus taeda (assembly GCA_000404065.3). Lineage (NCBI taxonomy): Eukaryota > Viridiplantae > Streptophyta > Pinopsida > Pinales > Pinaceae > Pinus > Pinus taeda. The sequence continues at coordinate 18,209 of APFE031444810.1, forward strand.
AGGTTGTTACAAAACCCTCCCCCTTGGTGGAACACCATCCTCGGTGTGTAACCAAAATATTTTTGTAATAAAAACATACTACCGATGGAGCTTTATAACTTAGCTCATTGTAGTATTTACAATGATCAAGCTGCTGAGAATCAAACCAACATGAAAACATAACAAACATAAAATCATAATGACATGACACCCATATTGCTTATTGGAGCTTTATAACATAGCTTATGGTGGTATTTACATCCATATACTTATGTACATCTACCAAACATCACCAAATCATGTACCAAAACATATATCGAGACATATACCCAAACACCATACCAAAACTACTTTGCCTCAACCAACAAACAAATAAGGATAGATTGATCTTCCATCTCCCATGTAGCTTCATTGGTCCCAAAGTGCTTCCATTGCACTTTAACCTACTTGATTGCTTAGTTCTGTAGCACGAGCACCTTTTTTTGCATAAGGCTCTGGGTGGAATTCTCCATCCGGTTCCACCTGCAATATATACCAGTCAATCACATGATCAACATCTTTAACATACTTCATAATAAATGACAGATGGAAAACATCATGTACTTTCACTATCCAAGGTAGTGTAATTCGATAGGCTACAGGCCCAATCCTCTCGATGACACTAAAGGGTCCACAAAACCATGGTGCCATCTTGGCACATGATCCAATCCACAAGGAGCTTTCCTTTGGTTTTATGTGCAAGTACATGTGTCCCCAACTTGGAACTCCTTGAATAACATGTTCCAATCTGCATATCCCTTCTACCTATCCTATGTTTCCTTCAAATTATTCTTGATTACCTGAATTTCCTATTCTATGTTTGCCTACATGTCCGATCCAATCAACACCCTTTTAACTGGATCACTGCAACTGATGGGAGTATTACAACTCCTCCCATACAATGCCTAAAATAGACTTATCCTCAGTGACTCTTGGTACCCATTGTTGTAAGAAAAATATACAATTGGAATATACTCTTCCCACTTTTTTTGTTATGCATTACATACATCCTCAAAATTTCCTCCAATATCATGTTGACCCTCTCTGTCTATCCATATGTTTGCAGATGATAAGTTGTACTGAAGGCCAACTTTGTCCCCAAACCTGCAAACAACACTTTCCAAAACTTGGAATTGAACTTTGCATCCTTGTCTCACACGATCTTCTTCAAAACACTATTCAATATGACCACAACTTTGGTGAATACATGTGCTACATCGGTAGTTGAGAATGTATACTTCACTGGAATGAAGTGCACAACCTTTGTCAACTTGTCCACAATAACCATGATGGAATCATGTTGTATTATTGGCCTCAGAAAACCTGTGGTGAAGTCCATGGAAATGACTTCCCATCTCCATTGTGGAATCATAATCAGTTGTAGCATTCCACCTAGATGATTACATTCTCCCTTCACACCTTGACAATCAAAACACCAAGCCACATACTCTTCTACATCCTTCTTCAGATTCAACCAATAATCAAAATTTCTTCACTACTGTCAGTGTCTTCTGATAACCTGCATGACCTAAATATAGTTTTGCATGGAACTCTCTCAATATTTCCTTACTGAGCTCACTACTATTTGGCACATACATCCTGTCTCTGAATCTAACCAATACATCTGTTGTAAGGCCATAGTCCATATCCTATGCACCTGCACCTATACACACACTTGTGCCACTACCTGTGCCTATACTTGTACTACTACCTGTACATGTACATGTCCCTATACCTATACTACTAATTGTACCTTTACCTATACCACCACATGTGCATGTGCTCTACTGCAACCTATCCATAATCTCGATATACCTAACATTCTACTGACCTATGTGTAAGATCCTATCCTGTAAGTCTGTCCCATAGGAGCTCATATTTGCAAAGTGATTTACTTGTATTCGCCTCCTAAGTGCATGTACCACCCTATTCTCTTTACCTTTGATATATCTAATCTTGAATCAAACTCATTGATCGTGGCCAACCACCGAGCCTACCTATCATTTAGGTTTGGTTGGTAAAATAGATACTATAACCCACTGTGATCACTCATCAACACAAATATCCTATTCAAAAGGTAGTGTCTCCACGTATCAATGCATGTTTGATCACTGCCAAGTCAATACCATGTGTGAGGTATTTTTTTTAGTGATCATTCAATTTTCATGACTCATAGCATACTACTTCTCCATCCTACATAAGGACTCCACTACGTCATTTCTTGCAAGCATATGTGCATACTACAAACTATTTTTCTGGATCTGCAATCTTTATCATTGGTGCATGTGCAACAACTACCTAAGCTTCTCAAAATGGGCCTCACACTCCTTTCTCCATTTGAACTTCTTACCTTTCTTCTACAATGATGTAATAGGATAAGAGATATGTGAGAAGTTCATGATGAATGTCGTGTAATAACCTACTAACCCCATGGAAGATGTCACATCATCTACATTCCTAGGAGCTACCCACTCCATGATGGCCCTTATCATTTTGCATCTAATGCAATTCCCTCCTTGGAGACAACAACCACCAAGTAATGTACCTCAATCTAAAATAAATTGCACTTGTTGGGCTTAGCATACAATTGATGCTCTCTCAACAACCTCAACACTTGTGCTAAATGATCGACATGATCTTCCTCATTTTTAGAATATACCAATATGTTATCAATGAACACAATAACAAACTTATCCAAGTACGAACGCAAAACATTATTCATCAAGAACATAAATGTAGCTAGAGCATTAGTCAAACTCAATGGAACTACAACAAACTCGTAATGCCCATACCTAGTCTGGAAAGTTGTCTTGTAAATGTACTCCTTTTTTATGCATACCTGGTGATATCTACATCTCAAATCAATCTTGGAGAACACTATTGCTCCCTTCAATTGTTCAAACAATTCATCAATCTTCGGCAATGAATACCTTTTCTTGATGGTCACTTTGTTCAATTGCCTCTAGTCAATGCATAATCTAAGAGTACCATCTTTCTTATTCACAAACAAGACCAGTGTGCCCCATGGTGATACACTTGGCCTTATGTGTCCCTTGTCCAACATTTCCTTCAACTGCAACTTTAACAGTACCAACTCATGTGTTCTCATCGTGTAAGGTCCCTTTAATGTCAGAACTATTCCCGTCACCAACTCAATAGAAAATTAGACCTCCCTCTGAGGTGGAAAATATCAAATTTCCTCAGGCAATGCATCTTGAAACTACCGTATAATTGGGTACCTACTCAAGACATTTGCATTCTCATCTTCCTTACCTTTGTCACTAGAAATTTGCACTAATAACATGTGAATAACATATACCCTTTCATGCGACTATTCTTTGCCTATATAGCTGTTACCAATGTGGCTTTCTTCTTTCCCTGTAAGGCTCTTTGTTCTCCATTTTCATCCAAGAACTCAACAGCCTTGCCATAACAATCCACCTTGGGTCTATGAAGGTAGAACCAATACATGCCCAACAACATATTGTATGATCCCGAGGGTAATACATTCAAATGTTCTACAGTAGGCATACCATTCAAATTGAATGCAGAAGCTCTTACCCAATGGTGAACTCGATTCCTTGTACCTATAGCCAACTATGCTAAATAAGATTATGGATGTAATTCCTTACTCTAACCACACTTTTCCACCAAGTCAGGACTAACATAGTTATAATTATATTCAGGGTCAATCAAAATAAAAATAACTTCATCACAAAGCTTACATTCCGTCTGAATGATAGATTCCTGATGGTCTACCTATTTTTATCCAATATTGCATAAATATGAAGAATTCTCTGACCAACATCCCAAACAATATGTGCCTCTTGTAAACTATATATCTAAGGCCTACCACCCTAATTATGTGGACAATCTCTCTTGCAATGATCTTTTCCACAAGTGCAACACTCTATATGCTCGTAGCCTACATCCTTATTATGTTCTTCTGATGAAAATCCCTGTCCTTTGGTAGATGCATTGAACTTATTTGATGGTGCTACATTCTCTTTATTACCTATGCCCTGAGGTATTACTCGCTTCTTGTCCCAATTTCCTTTGTTCTTTGCATTACCTTTCCAATCTGGCTTAATCTCAGACTTGCTCTTTCATTGTTCATAGCAATGATTTAGCTTTCATATGGCCTCCTCCAATTATCTAGGCTAATCAAACTCAATCCTATCTCTGAATTTCATTGGTAGCCCACTAGTTAATCTATGAATCTTGGACTTCTCCTCCTTGAGGAAAGGAGCATACCTTAGTAGCTCCAAGAACTTGTTATTGTACTCATCATGTGTCATAGATCCCATCTTTAGCTCATATAATTCCTTTTCCCTATGATCAAAGTATGTCTCTGATAGGTACTTCTTCTTAAATAGCTACTCAAACTCATTCGAAGTAAATTTCTCCTCATGTATACCTCTAACATTATTCACATATTCCCAAAAAATGTCTGCTCTACCTTTGAGACTGAATATAACTACTCTGGCTTTCATGTTCTCTAAATAGTCATGCAACCTGAAGAAATTCCTCATACCAAGAAACCATGCCTCTATGTCCTGCGATTTGTTCATCTCTCCATCAAATGTAGGTGGCTTTACTTTCTTAAACTCATCCAACAAATACCCATTATCGCTTCTCATAGAAGAATGATAATTATATTGATCATCATACTTGTTAGAACTAAAACTAGAATGGTACCTGTGTCTATCCCCTCTCCTATCCACAGTGCCCAACAATATTCCATCTCTGACAGTGTCATCTCTATCTGACCTGTGACCACTATGTGAACTACTTCCATATGCCCCATTATTTTTTTACTCCTACTCATGGCTGATCCACAATGGTCCATGTCGCTACAAATTTGACAAACTCTTGAGTATCACTACATTTGCATATGCTATCTTCCCATGTTCTTGTATGATTATGTCATTATCTACCTTACATCTCCTTATTATGCCTTTAATCTCCTCACTATATCTACGAAATCAAAAGAATTCCCAACACCATACTACTCATCTGATCCATAGGGAGAGTCTTTATAGTCTACCATCTTGATATCCATTTGATATTTCTTCCTACAAGGTATATCATGTCAGATGAACCAACTCATAATAAACCAATGTACCTTAGTATAGTTCTTGGAGGATACCTTGTCTGCATGATCAAAAAATCAGTGTGGTACATGTATAACATAATCATGACAAAATATAGAAACATAACACATAAGAATATAACCATGCAACCATCATTCTAGCTAGAGTCTAGTCACCAATGCAGGACCATGTCAACCACACAAGCTATGACCTCATGCATGATGACATCAACTGTACCAATGTACATGGACAATGCACAACCATAAATGTAGACGATACAGCAGCATACATGTAGACAACACACAGGCATTACCATGGTCCACACACATGCATAAACACATATAATCAAGCATAAATGAATAATACTTGTAACAACAAGTAGCAACATGTAACCAAGCATACAAGGATGATACATGTAAGCGACATATAATAACATGTAATCAATCATATACTCATACCGATGCATTCCAAAACAACAACATCAACTTCCACATGGCGACATCAGTACAACCATGGTCAACACCATGAAAATTCAACAAGCACATAGAATACAAGAATAAGAGACACACATGCAACTGACATGAATGCATGAGCAACAAACCCAACCCATCCAGTCCAAGGGGTGAACCATGCTTAGATACCACTGTGTAACACCCTACTCCGAGATCTTCCCAAGTAAATAGCCAACCAGGGTAATCATGTGACAACAAGCCACTATGATATGATTCACCCTCCTAATTTACATTAAGGAAGTGGAATTGATGGAAGCACACCATATAGACCTTCAACATAAGCATTAGGACCCCTAGGAACCATCCCAAGCTTTCTGCCAACTAGCCCCTAGCTCCAACTAAGATTTTGGACCACTCAACCATTAGACGCTCCCATATTATAGGACTTTCCATGTCGAGGAGGATCTAAATGCTCTCATGACAGGGCATGGAAACATCCAAGGACTATTTTTCTCAATGTTGTGCCAGCATCCCCTGGATTTCATCCATTTTTTCATGCCGAGAGTCCATGTCGTTGCCCATAATTAAATGACACCTTCATAATGGTAAGGTAATAGGGAAGTGATAGTACATATGAAATTACTAAATATATGAACTTGACTGGACCCCTACTAGCCATGACAAGCATTTCATCAAGCATATCACGAATATGTAATCTACAAGTGTAAATAATAGATCTGAGCATAAGGGTCTCATACTTAGCTGAGAATCGCTAAGAAGCATTGATGCCTCAACATATTAACTGCCATTTCATCAATTAGGTCATAGGTACATTATGCGTTCATTTACTAGTAAAAACATAATGAGAGCCATACATAGCTACTATCATAAAACATATACATAACCAGCATAATAGCAACAAAAATACCAAGGAAATCAAAGCCATATAATCCACATATAAATGAGTATAATACACATATAAATAAAAAGCGAAATAACATACTATTGATGATGCAAAATCCAAACCTGTGATGGGACATCAACATTCCAACCAACCATAGAATTGCTGAGCCAAATCTCTCTTGAGTCACTGACCCTCGTGCCATATTCCAAGCATGAATGTGGGATCCCACAAAAGACATCAATCCAAAACCATTATGGGCTTCCAAAGGCCATCCAACTCAACCCACCAAACAGTGGTTCTACCTCACAGTCGAACATCACAAAACCATCATCATATTGGTCTCTATCCAAGCCTTCAAAGGGTCCAGATTGTTTGTTCAACCAAGGCTTCCAAGACTAGTAACCCAACCGACAGCTTATTCTGGGCTTCGAGAGTGTTTGTCTAACCAGGGCTTCTAGGACTAGTAAATCAACCCACCAAGGGCTTCCATAACATTTAGCCAAGGCTTCTAGGACTAGAAACTCAACCCAAATTGTGATAGGGCTTCTAGAGCATTTTTCTAACCAGGGCTTCTAGGACTAGTAACTCAATCTAAGCTATGGAAACATGAGAACCAACTGAAACAAAACAAGGAAATAAATCCACAATCACCATAGCTATCTAGGAAATGGGAAAGCTAGGCAAATCCATTGTCAATCTGAGCCATCCTCCATGCCAATGACAGATCATGACCAATAAACCACATGTATATGACATGCATGCCAAAACTTGTGAGGGAAAGATGCATGCAAGTTAGTATCTGCAAGAAAAACCCATTGTACCTGCTAATCCTGATGTCCTCTTGCACTTTCCTGTTAATCCTTTACCTTCTTGCTTAAAAAATACAAGTGTGCCACACCCTCCAAGAGTGCTTCAAGAAAAATCTAAGTATCCAAGAGTATGAGAGAGAGAGAATAATGAGAGAGATCCCAAAATGAACTAACAAAAGTATGTGTGTTGATCCTTAGAAGCATTTTTATGAATGAGGCTTCTATTTTCTTCATTTTCCATTATTTTCCTTCATTTTCCTCCTCACATGCAACATGTGACCTTTCACCTCTCTTTTCTCCCAATTTCCATTATTTTCATAAATAAATGTTCTAAAAATGCCATTTTTCCTTTCCAAAGTCTTAGCCATTTCCTTTGCCAATTTCCTTAGCCATTACTAACTATATGAACTCCCACACTAGGATGTCTTACCCAACATTCAGCTTCGAATAACTGTCCCATCAACCGTGCTTATTATTTTTCCTTTATTAACTTTTATTACATAGATTTTTCACAAGGGTTGTGACAAAATTTAGCCAAAGAAATGTACTTTGAGATTGGGAACCCATGCTAAGTTACCACCTCGGTTCTATGGACCATTTGAGATATTAGCTAGAGTTGGGTGAGTGGCTTACTAGCTATTATTGTCTGGTCATATAAATGTACATAATGCTTTTCATGTTTCTTTTTCAAAAATTACGTTTATTACCCTACTCATGTGATTAGTTATAATTTGGTGTAGGTCGAACAAGAAGAAGACTTCTAGGTGGAACATGTCCAAATATTAAATCAAAGGGAAAATATGCTCTTGAATCAAGTCATTTTCGAGGTTAAAGTGCAATGGAAGCACCTCATTATGAAAGAGGCTACCTGGGAGATGCAGGATAAAATGCATGAATAATTTTATTCTTCATTCTAGAAATAAAAGAAATTGGAAAAAAACCAAGGATGATATTTATTTTGAGAGGGGGAATATTTACAAATTGCAAGAAAGTTTCTACTTATAATGAAATCGAACCAAAATCAAGAGACATAATTTTCTTCTATTATTCTTTGGAAAGGAAAACACATGATAGAAACACATGCAATAACATGAAACTTTCAAAACACAAGGAACATAATGATTTTACAGGGGAACCCAACTAGGAAAAATCCCTATGATGCTTTGCATTAATTCAAATCAGAATATGGATCAATTACAGTGTCTCTCTTCAATCCTAAAGCACACCTTGCACTGCAATATTGATCTCCTATTCATTGACCTAATCTAACCCACACTTAGCCAAAATAGGCCTTTACAATCCTCCTATTTCATTATGTAATCATCAAGGAAATTAGCCTCTAAAAAACAGGAAAATTCCCTATTTCCTTGCGCAAATCCTAAAGGAATTTATCACTTTCTGCAATGAAAACTATATACACACTCTAGTATACAATAACAAATACATTGATGCCTTTTTCCTCCACTCAACTAGGTAATTTGAATTACATGCATGACTAGGTCTATTTTTAGTAAATTGATTAGCTGGCTGAGAGATGACTGAGTTAGCAATAGTTGCAAATACTCAAATGAACTCCTAAAGACTCTACTAATGACTAGATCTTAGATAACCGAGTTAAACTAACAATAACTCCACTAGATTTATGTATTCTAGCAATCAACCCATGCAAAACTCTACTTCCAGCATACAAACTCGAATTTACTTATTTAAGTAAGAGACAAATCCATGTTACTCCAACTAACTACAACCCAAGTCATGTTGATGTGGAAAATTGAGTTTCACCATATGACTAAGGCACAAGTCAAATGGAGCCTTTTCTTGATACAATTTCAACACTCCCTCTTAGTGAGAAAATGGTTCTACAAAACCCTAATATTTCCCCTATACGAATGTGTTGTAACAAAACTCCCTCTCATTATTGTTGTTTTTATTGCAACAAATGAAACTAAGAAGCATATGAAATACGAAATCAAGTATGTCTATATGTGGCAATTGTCTCTTGAGTCTGACTATTGTTATCGCTCAAGATCTGACTGCATCAACTGACACTGATCATTCTACTACTAAATACTATTGGCCCCTATAACAATGGTTATTATCCATGAGAAATGAATACTACAACTTATGCTACTCTCCTATGGACCCTGCCAAAGTATTTGAAACTTTGGGACTAAGGCTCTACATTGCCCCACCTCATTGCTCGAAGGTATGGTTGCATGCATGGAGAAATATACCTCTATATTGTAGATATTTTTAACTTGAACACCAATTTGTTTTACTTTTATAGTAGTAAAATGATTCAGAAAATATTTCCCCTTACTGAACATCACATCATATACATGGTCTTCAAGCATAGAGATAGAAACTAGATTCTTTACATCCTTTTGGTGAAGACAGGAGCCTTTCTCCCTCTTAAAGGTGATAGTTCCAATCCTTTTCGTACTATACCTTCCATCATCTCTAAGATATATAAGTAATTGTAAGTTCTTCTCCTCTACATTGCTCAATAACTCCTTACTTTCTGTAATATAATATGAGGCACCAGAATATAGGTACCGCGTATTCCCTCTTATTGTGCTTGTTATGCAAGCAATGAGGGTGAAATCTAACTCAAATTTTCACTCAAAAGCATCTCCTCCTGCTACTGTTGTCGACTCCTTATTGGATTTCCTATGTGGATGCTTGGTTTCATAGTGTCCATACTCATGGTAGTGAAAGCATTTAATTTTACTGAGGTCTTTATTCTTGTCATGGTTTTGGATGGATTTTTCCTCACCTTGAGGCTTCATGCATTTGGCCTTCTTTCCTTTTCCAACTAGAGCATGGTATTCTTCCTCATCTGTAGCATATGTGACACCATATTTAATGTTTCTTCTCATCTTGTCCTGAAATCATATTGAATCTCTCCCAATTTAGTACCTTGCCTCTTCGATTAACTGAATCTTGATAGTTATGCAAGGATTTTGGAAGGATAAGGAGTGTTAAGCTCACAATTTTATATTTTGACACATTTTCTCCTAATCTTCCATGTTCATCTCGAACTTGAGTGAATCTGTATAGGTACTAAGGAATGGTTTTCATTCTTTTGCATGTGAATATTCCTAAGGTTGTCTCTTAAAGTCAATTCCCTAACATCACTATTGCTTTGAAATAGATTTGTGACAGATTTCCACATTGCGAAAGGAGTCTCCCTTCCATGTAGGTTCAAAACCACATGATCTCTGACATCCTCTAGAATAACCGCCTTTTCTCTTGCTATGTCTTTCTTCCATTGAGAAAGTGCTTATGCATATGATCTTGCTAGTTTTGGAATACTAGTTTGAGTGTATTCTCATACTCCATTCACATCTAGGATGACTTCCATCCTGTATTTCTAAACACAAAAATTTGAGGGGCCATCCAATGCATATTGAAGCCTCAATCCATTGAAAGACATTTTTCCTCCACTGAAAAGAATCCACACCAAAAACTTTGCAAATCAAAATTTCTTTGAGAGAAGATCTGCAACAAGGTTTCTATGTAGTCTTATGATGCTTTGATACCAGGTAGACATTCGAAGAATTTTTTTTATTGCTAATGAAATTGAAATGAAATAAAGAGACACAAATTTCTTCTATTATTATGCGGAAAGGAAGACACATGATAGAAACAAATGCAATAACATGCAACCATCAAAACACAAGGAACACAATTCTTTTACGAAGGAACCCAATTGGGAAAATCCCTCCACTACTTTGCATTAATTTAGATGAAAATATGGATCAATTAAAATGTCTTGATGCAATCTTGAAGCACACATTGCACTGCAATTTTGATCGCCTACTCCCTGATCTACTCTAACCAACACTTAGCAATGCAAACTATATACACTCTTTAGTATACAATGATAAATACAATGATGCCTTTTTCCTCCACTCAACTAGGAGATATGAATTCCATCAATGAATGGGTCTATTTTTAGTAAATTGATCAGTTAGCTGAGAGATCATTGAGTTAAAAATAGTTACAACTACTCAACTAAACTCCTACTAACTCTACTAATGATTAGAGCTCAGATAATTTAGTTGAACTAACAATAACTCCATTAAATAACTACATTTTAGTAATCAACCCATGCACAACTCTACTTCTAGCATAAAAACTTGAATTTAATGATTTAAGTAGGAGACAAAGTCATGTCACTCCAGCTAAACATTATCTAAGTCATCCTAATGATGTGGAAAATCAAATTTCTCCATTTGAGTAAGGAACAAGTCAAATGGAGCTTTTTCTTGGTATAATTTCAACAAGATGTGATACCACTATGCTTTGATTTTTAAAGACATAATTAATTTTAGACTATCAAATTATTGTTTGAACTTAATGGATATGGAAGTTATGATTGGAATTAATTTATTACGTAATTAAATTGTATATAATGAATAAACGATTTCATTTTTAGTTATAAATAAGAAAGAACACTTGAGTAATATAGACTCTTTTTATTCTAGAAAATGTTATTTTGTTTTTGTTCTCACAGGTTTAAATTGAAGGGTTTTTTAGAGTTTTGCATGGAGAATTTTTTAATAGACATTTCGGGTTAAGTATCACATCCCATCATCATGAGATTCACTGAATAATCTTTAGTTATTAAGCGGTCAATGCCACATAGTGGACCTTCCCAAATATTCTCCTAAAATTCCAAAGATAAAACTATTAGTTCAAGAATAGCGTAATGGGAGAGAAATATTATGCTAAGAACATTGCTTGAGATAATTTCTATGTTGGGTGAAGATCAAAAGAAATCACATCGGGGGAGAAAGGCATTCTTTAAAGGAAAAAGAGAGACTTTTTCCTAATCAAAATGAAACCCTAGGTAATTAAGGGGTGTAGACCATAAACGTACGACGCTACTAAGGAAAAATCTATTGAGAAGAATTATGAAGATATCATTAAGGAATACATAAAGGATTGTTATTCTTGGAGGCAAGAAATTTGAGCTCATGGGGAGTTATTATTGGTAGCTTGCTGGTTTGGAGGAAGATGCTCTCTCCCTAAGTTTTCCCAATTGACTGGTTACAATAAAATTATTGATGTTGTTTATTCATATGAATTGTTGAAAACTTACATTTATTGATGTTATTTAATGTTGTATTACAAGTTTTGTTATAACTTGTTGAATTATACACGGATGGTAAATATCATTTGATCAAGTTAGTGTGAGTACGTATGTGCATGTAGAGTAATATATTATATGTTTCAAATGTTTAATTTTGAAGGTTAAACAAGTAAAGGCTCATCCTATATAATAATAAATTAGAAAACTAGTCTCGTCAAAGAATTAATATAAATCAAATTGTAGAATATAATCCTTAAGAAAAATAAATGATGGTAGAGTTAAAACAAAGGGCACATGTAACAACTGTGCGTTTAAACACGAAACAATTAAGTAAGAACATCTTGTGAGATTGAATTGGAAATAAATAAGTATGAATAGAAAAAAATATGAATTACAGTTAAGTTCTTGTAATTGAATATAGATAAGAACAACAATACACGTAAGGAAACATGGAATATGCGAAGTATACATGAAGGCTATTTAAATCCATAATTCTATTTGTGAGTCTGGTGAAGACCCACAATTAAGTTTTAGCGAAAATATCCCTAATCTTCATAATAATGTTAATCCTATCTTTAATTAGTGATACATTAAATTAAAAACGTGAACATATTGTAATAAAATGGACCTGGACATATATATATATATATAGGATATGAAAACTCTCTCTATAATTTATAGAGTAACAATGAGGGCTACTAGAGTAGAGTTAGCATGGGTTAATCTTTGCTTGATGGAAAAATACATAAGATTTATTACAAGAATAATAAGCTACAAGGATGAATTAGGTCGACATAGAGAGGCAAAGAAATTAAGTGTTGGAAAATACAAATAGAATGTAGTTTAAGAAATAGTAATAGATAAGTGATTATTAATTTAATTAAGGCAAGAAAAATAACCCAAATGGGGTAATAAATTCATATTGACTTACGGAGGAAATTCAGGTACATTTTTAGTCTACAATATCTATATATTAAACCTACATGACAAGAAATTTAAACCATGAATATACTGTACATATGTTGCAAAAGAGAAAGAGAGTAAGTGCAAACTTTAGGGAGTTGTCTATAATGCGACTTTTTGGAGATTCCGGTGACGGAATCCGGCGGAAGAAATGAGGTTAAATCTTGATTTTTAGTAGTTAAAATGGTTTTTTAACTGCATATTTGGATTCAGCGCCCTGGAAAACCCCTGGGAGCCATTGATTGTGCAGAAACTAGCTATCAAACTTGGGATTTCAATGAATTGCTGCCGGATTTTGCCCGGAAAAATCTGCCGGAAAGGCTTTCAAAAAGTCGCGTTATAGACTACTGCAAACTTTAGATAGCTTAAGTAATTGTTTTATAGAAGCTTGAAAAATATATTAATACAAGAGGAGGGTCTATAAAGACCCATTCAATTTAGAATTCAAATAGGTGAATAGGCTTTCAGCCTTATATACAATGTACAATAAGTGAATGGAATACTGGCCGTGATGCCTAAAAACCTTCTTAGGGATGAATAAGACAATGTTCATAATAAATAACCTAGAAAACATCAACATCATTATATTTTTGTCAAGGAACCATAGACGAGGACTTTACAAATAGATACATGATAGATAGTCATAAAGCGAGTGTGGCTTACGTATGAGGAGAAAGAGTTGGACATAGTTTTTCTCCAACGAAGGTAATGTTCCAAACATGGAATGTAATAACGTTAATGCGCTCCAGTAAATGGTTTTACCTATAACAAGGTTATAATAAGATCTTTATTAGAGAGAAACGTTATGGATATGGTTGTAAAAAATATCACTGTGCTTACTTAAGAACAAGGAAACAAAATATATACCTGAGGAAAGAAATAATCCTATATTGTGTAGGCCATTTGCAAGCTACCACAAATTAAAATTTCATTATAATTCCATAAATGGGCAAGGATATTATTGTGCAAAAGGAATAAAAAAAAACTTGAATAATAATTTTAGTCAAGGTACTTTCAAGCCATAACAACCACTTCTATGGCCAATTTATATGCCAGAGCATCATAGTGAAAATTCAAGGGTTATTATATTTAAAACCATAGGTTCAAAGTTAAAAAACCCTAAAGTGTAGATGATATATTAATTTAAGAAAGGAAGGATTAGATAAACCACCTTAAAAGACAAAACCTTGGTTAAGAAGTGAAGGATTGTCTCCATTTTTGCACTAGATACCCATGTCATAAGAATAGGAAAGGGTCAAATAAAATAACCCAAAACATTATAAATTCCATAATGAACATGGATATAAATGAAGGGTAAATAAAGAGTATCTGAAGTGAGCCAAATGATCAAAAGTGTAAAATGTCGTGAGTTGGAAAGGGATTCTCTGCATACTCATTAGAATTCCTCCATAGACACTTGTTCCATAAGAAGGAAAGAATGTTAATTTAATAAGTAGCCTTAAGAGCCAAAGAATCCATAAATATAAATAGAAACAAATGTAAACATGAAATCTATTCTTACCAATTTCAGACTAAGAGTCAAAACATGTCCCCATCAATTCTATGAGCAAGAATGCATGGAGGAAATGTCAGTCATAACTATAAGACTACGGACAATGTGGGAAGAAGCACCCCTTGTTGCAGAACAAAGTTGAGTAACACTTTGGCCACAAAGATCAGAGTGCAAAATGAACAAGTGAGATTGATATTAGGTTTTCTCTACCATAACGAAATATTTTGAATTACCACTATTGGATTGCTAGGTCTAATCTAAATCGTTGATCCATCAAAGTATGCATGTTATGGATGACTATGTGAAGGCAGGTGGGGGATTTTGTTCATGGCCCATATGCCCAACTACCTGTGAAATCGGTGGTCCCCACACTCTAAGTCAATAGCCACCTAAGGTATGGAGTAGGACAAATCCATATTCATAAACACCCTTGGAAAACGAAAATGAGAGTTATACTTTACTGCCAAGGTATAAACAATATGATTAGAAAAGGGTGAATGGGAGTGAAGGGGTGGAGTCCCTAACTCAAATATATAAATATATATAAGGGTCGATGAACCTTGTACGAGCCTAGTAAAGTGAATAGCAGGGTATACATATATATTTGTTAGAAATTGTAGCAATAAAGGCTCAATTTGACTTTTTGCTTACTCAAATTTGGTAATTTGATTTTTCCACATTAGCAGGATGTCTTTGATTGTGGTTAACTTATGTGACATGGCCTTTTCTACTAGTAAACTTAGTAAATTTGATTAATAGGATAGAATTATATTTGTTCATGTAGTGATATATAAAATTTTGCAATCTAGTTTTGTTATTTTGAGTTGAACTCAGTTAATTAAGCCAAAGTCATTAGTTGAGTCAGTGGAAGGTAAGTTGAGTAGTAGAAATGTTGTGAACTCAATGATCTATCAGTTAATCTAGTAAATTCACTAAAAATAACCTAGACCTGCATGGAAATCGAATTTCCTATTTGGAGTGGAGGAAAAAGCACATTGTAGTTATCCATTGTATACTAGTTGAGTGTACAAGCTTGACATTGATGCAGGTCACCAATTCCTTGGTATTTGCACAAGTAAATAGGAGGAATATGGGGCCTTGAATTGGCTAAGTGTTGGCGAGAGTGGGACAAACAAGAGGAGAAGAGGTTTATAGTGCAGGATGTGCTTCAAGACATTGTAACAGTATCTCATTCTCATCTAATTAATGAAAAGTAGCAGAGGGGTTTTTCCTAGTTGGGTTGCCTTGTAAATAAGTATGTTCCTATGGTTTTGATGGTTTCACATCATTGCACGTGTTTCTAAATTTTTATTTCCATTCCATCGAATAATAGAGGAAATTTGTAATCTCTTGATTTCAATTTGATTTCATTAGTAGTAGAAAATTAATATTAATTTCTATATTGTATCAAGGCTAAAAATCACAAAAGAAACTAGTGAATAGAGCTTCTCCTTGAAAGATTTTGATTTTCATATTCAATGAAGTAGGTTTTATTCTATGCAGAAAAATATCTTTCAAATGATTAAGATTAGATTATACCCTAAAGGAAACCTCAAATTTAAAAGCTTGGAAGGATTGGATGGAAGTTGTATTTGATAATAATGGAGTGCTAGAGTACACCAAAATTGACATTCCAAAACTAGCAGTATCAGATGCACAACAATTATCCCAGTGGAAGAGGGATACCACAAAACCTAGGAGGATCCTCCTGGAGGGTGTGAGACACCACATAGGCTTGAATTTACTTGGCAATGAGAATCCCTTTTCTATGTGGAATACCATCACTAATATATTGAAAAATGTTAATGATACCAAGATATTGGCATTGAGGAACAAGCTCAGAAATATCCACATGCATAAAAATGAAACCATTCAACATTACCTCTCTAGATTCACTCAATGACAAGATAATCTTGGAGGAATTATAGAAAATATATCATCTTTGAAGTTGGTTAGCCTATCTCTCCTAAGCCTTCCAAAATCCTAGCATAGCTACCAAGACTTTGTAAATGGAAGGGAAAAATTACCAAATTGGGAGAGACTTTGGTTTGATTTGATGCAGTGAGAAATCTGAAGGAACACCAAAGAAGGAGTAACATCCAAACCAAAGGAGGAAGAGAATCTTTCCTCCATTGGGAAGGGAAACAAATCTAAGGAAAGGAAGATCGAATGCAAAACATAGTCTAGCTAGAACAATGGCAAGAAGAATGGCCTAAGAAAGATCAAATGTTTTCACTGCTATGAATATGGGAATTATGAAAAAAGTGTCTACAGAATAATTCTAACAAGAAGCCTTCAGGATGAGCAGAAGTTCAAGCACTTGCCTCACAACTCGAATTAGACTTCACCTTAATTCATGCATGCAAAGCACTATAATGGGGAGTTTGTGGTACCTAGGTTTTGGTGTCTCATTCCATATGATAGAATGTAAATAATTCTTCAGTATCCTATAGAAGAAGGACCTCCAGATGAAAATAAAACTTGGAGATCATGGGTGGTACAATGCCTAAGAAATTTGAATTGTAGCCTTTAAGACATAGTCAAGCTCCCATCTTCATCTGAAAGATGTTATGTATGTGGCTATGCTGACGAAGAACTTGATATTTGTAGTTTTATTGAAGGATAGATACTATGATGTTGTTTCTAGTAAGGGGAAATCCTTTCTGAGACATGTATCTATCGAGCAAGTGAAACATATTAGAGTTAGAGTGAAAGCCATCTGCAAACTTGAGGTGGAGGATTACGCTGCACTGAGTAGCAAGGTAGAAAAGGCGCAGAGTTAATATATTGGAGAACTTTGGAAAAGGCACATGGAACACTTAAACACTGGGGCTTTAAAAATCATGTAGGAGATTACGCTCCTGAAATGTACCTTGACTAGCATGATGTCTGCAAGGGATGCACATTAGGAACATATGTTAAATCCACCTTCCATGTTCAAGATAAGAGAGGTAGATAAATCTTGGAGTGATTCCACTCTAATGTATGTCTACCATTTTATATATCCTCTACAACAAAACATGGCTATTATGTGATTTTTGTTGATGACCTTTCTAGAAATTGATATATCTTCTTCATGCACAAGAAGGATGAAATTTTCTCACAATTTGATGAATTCAAAGAATTCGCTGAAAAGGAGTGTAGTCAAAATTTGAAATCTTTTAGAAGTGATAATGGAGGATATTCTTTTTTTAACACCTTCAAGGACTTTTGTGCCAAAGAGGGGATTAGAGGAGAACTTATAACACCCCATAAACCATAATGAAATGGGGTGGTTGAAAGGAATAACATATGCATAGTGGGAGTGGCAAGAGCCATGTTGTATAGTGAAGGCCTTACATTACATCTATCGGCATAATCATGCAACATTGCAGTTTATTTACAAAATAGGAGCCCTCATAGAATACTAGGCATGATCACCTTCGAGGAAGATATATCTCGGAGGAATCTAGATGTATCTCATTTTTGAATTCTTGGAGCTAATATGTATTTTAATGTCTCCAAGTGTATTAGGAAGAAGCTTGAGCTGACAGTTGAGATGAGAGTCTTAGTAGGATACATAGAGACACCACATAATTACAAGGTGTATTTACTGTCACTCAGGGTGATAGTAGTGGGGTGAGATGTCAACTTTGAATAGGGAAAGGCTATGAGATTATCTCTAGAGCAAGAGCTAAGTATCTCACCTGAGAAGGAGGTTCTATATCCAAAGGAGGAGCCTCATGTAGAGCTTCAAGATGTTGTGGATAACCACATGAGGTAAAGTGGAGGCACTCACTCAACCAAAATCTCTTAGAGAGGGGAGGAAGAGAACCAAAGAAGTTGACTGATTGTGCAAGATGCATGGGATCATGTGGGAGCTCTTTTGATATTTATGTAGATAGAGGAGCTCACTAGACAAGTACACTCAATAAATGGCTCTTAGAACATAACTCATTGAGTTAGAGCCTTCTTCATTTGAGGAAGCAGTTTCTTAATCATTGTGGGTTGATGGCATGGTGGAGGATTATGACTCCATCATGAATAAAAGTGTATGGGAGGTGTTTTCAAGGCCAAAGAAAAACTCAGTGGTTGGTTCTAGGTGGATCTACAAAGTGAAGCATGTAGATGATGGGGGCATCAAGAAGTACAAGTCCATATTTGTGGCCAAAGGCTTCTCTCAGGTAGAGGGAGTGGACTATGGGGAAACATTTTCCCCTGTGGTAAGATCTTCCTCAATCAAAAGCATTCTAGAATTAGCTGCATAGATGGGGTGGAATATCCATCAGATGGATTGAATGATTGTCTTTTGTTGGGCACTAGATCCCCCAAGGGACGTTTTGGGGCTTAAAGCCTAGATTTTGACTAAATCCGATGTAAAGACTCTGTGTTTTGTGGGCGCAAAGCGCAAGATTATAAATGAGTCATAGGGTTGTCCGTCCTCATTTTTGTAATGTAATTTTAGCTTTAGAGATCTGCCAATGGTCCGCATACCATGGAATTGTATAAATTGAGTCAGGCTCTGAGTGGTAAAAGGGAGAAGGAAGTCATGAATGAAGGATGAGGAATTGAGTCCTATCTAAGTGTAGAGTTGAGTCTTGGGTCATATATTAGGAGAAGGCTCTGCAGCTGAGTACATAGAGGCCTAGTAGTCCACAGCTAAGTGTGCAGACCCCTCCGGCTGAGTGCGTAGGGAGAGTCAAGTCTGTAACCATTGGAGAAGTAATAAAGAGAAGTTTCATATCATTTATGTGTACCTTTTTCCTGTTTTGTGCATTGAATGTATTGGAAATAAATTTCAACTTCACTATTTATATGGTGCGCGAACTTATACAATCATGTTGATTAAGTGAATATAAGATAAAGTATCTATTTACGCGAAGTCAACTAATATATATAAGAAGATAAGTAAGATCCATGGTAAATAGCACAAATCACTACCTTAGTAGCGCAAAAACATCTCAGCCCCTAATTAGGGCTGAACAGAGGTGATTATAATAGATAACGAAGCTCTCGCAGGTCAGAATAGTGCGCGAAGTGACCTGTGCGAAGGGATTCATAGTTGGACTAAATCAACCCCTCAGACATCTCAAAGGTGTGGAAACTTGGTTCCAGCATCCCCCCATACTGCTTCGGGTGAGACTTCAGTTCGCTCTCCACGGGCTGATGTTGAAAGGGCAAGTAGTGTAGGGATTTGTTTGGCTAATTAACTCTAAACCTGAGTTGGGCCCCCTCAAGCCAACAAATTGTTCTGTTTCCAGGACTAGAATCTGCATAGAGATGTCTGATGTTGTATCATTGGAATCCAACTAAGAAGAAAATTGAAGGTTGATTTTACAGTAGGATTCACGAGTTTGCGGTGTAGGAGAAAAAGAGCCCGCAACTGACAAAATAAGAGTTTTTAGACTACTACCTATACACAAAGATCCATGAAATCTTCTTCACATCTTTCCATACTAAGTTGTACAAGTGGATCGTGAAGCTAGAAAATAGCCAAGGAAGGTGGAAAATTGACAGTCCTATTGTGTGGACCCTAGAGTTGGTGTGAAGATTGGAAGCATCAGAGGATAAGATCATGCATGTTGTTAATTAGTGGCTCGATCAAATTATAGGATGATTCATTATTGAGTTCACGGTAGATACTTCATTCAGCTATAACGAGGCAGAGTGATGCTTTCTCAAATGACTGCGAGGTAAGTATGTAAAGTCTCTGAATACTTGGATTAAAATGCTATTGTGTGAAAAGAGGGTTATGTAATTACCTTGATGTCAGGAGCTACACAAAGTGGAAAAACCTACAAAATTGAAGGAAGTAAGGGACCAAAGAATAGCCATTTTATTTCAACTCCGTGAGGGGATGAGGACTCGTGAAGGTCTCTCTATAAAGTGAAATCTATTTGATAAGGCAAAGGATTCCACGCATACCACCCCCACCCACACCGCTAGCATCTTCACCACCATCACCTCCATCTCCACCCCTACCACCTGTGCCACCATCACGAGTCAATATGGCAAGCACGATAAAGTTGCCTGTGTTCAAGGGAGTGAGAAATGAGGACCCAAACCAATTTTGGTTGCTCATAAAAGCTTTATGGGAAGCACAGGGAATTACATATAACAATATAAAGAAAGCGACACTAGTTAGCGCTCTAGAGGACCACGAATTGTCCTGGTATATTAAGCACTCCAATGACAATCTTATTGTGGGAATTGCGGATATGCAAGAAAAGCTAAACAGAGAATTTAGTAGGCAGAAGTTTGAAGCATAGTCAATCATTTGGTTCAAAGAAATCATGATGCTGCCAAGTGGAACTCCTTGGGAGTTGAATCAGAGGTTGAAGCATATGTTTCATGAAGCTAATATGAATCTGACGGATGGACAACATCATGAATGGTTTGTAGAGTCACTAACACTGCATTTAAGGAGCGGGTTGTCACAACAGAAGTTAAAAACTAAGGCAGAGGCCATAGAGATCGTGATGGCGCGTCATGAGACCCCGATGCAGGATCCTAACTTGGGAGTTTAGTAGATCCACGTGCAGTTGAAAAACGTTTGCCTTGAGATGCAAAGTCTGAAACAGGACATGACAACTCACCCAAAAGTGCGCAAAGAGGTCTGGTGCATAAAATGTAAGGGTCATGGTCATGATAAGGACCATTGCTCGATGTTCACAAATTACCTTGCGATAGGAGGACCAATGCCATTAAGACAGGAAGCACAAGCAAGACCTACCACGACACCTACTTTGTAGTGTGCGATTTGTCAAATAGGTTGAAAGCATGCTACAAACAACTGCCATTTGTTACAGAAGCACACGAAAAATTTGCAGTAATTGTTCTACAACTTTTGTAGGTTGTTGGGACAGGATGAGCCCACTTGTAGGAGTTATGAGTTGATGATGGATAGAACTTCCACCTACAGAGTTCAAGCTGAATCGTAGCCCCTAGACCCAAATGCAGGAGAGGCACGAACAAGATTTTAAGGGCATGGACAAGGCCAAGGTGAAGGAGGACCTAGAAGAGGTTGCGAATAGCTGATATGATACAATTGCGGAGGATCGGGACATTATCCCTACGATTGTGCAAACCCAACGCGTCTAATGTGTATGTACTATATGTTGTTTGATCATGAGACAGAGGATTGTCCTACGTTGATAGCTAGGATACGCGACAAGGGACCGCTACCACCTCCCCCGACTTAGAACTTGCAGATGATGAGGTGTGAGCCGCATGAGGAAGATCCAAATGTGAACATTTTGCTTCGAAGTGGAATCATGATGGAAGATGACAAAGGAAAACAACCCAAATATAGTACTTGGATTTGCAAAGCTCTAGTGAAAGAAGCAGAGTTTAATTTGGAGTATGCTAAGGAAACCTTCATGGAAGCTAAGAAGAGCTTCACTGATGTCTCCACTTCAAGAAGAAAAGATAGACCAGAGCAGGAGATGGAGCCATCTATGCTCATGATGTTCCTAGAAACATGCATGAAGCTACTGCATGATAGTAAGGCTATAAAAGGATTGCAGGAACTCATTAATAGATGCGCTGGGACCGCGCCAAGAGAACCATGCATAGTCCAAAAGATTGGAAAGCATAAGACGAGGATGAGAAGAGAAATGAGCTTAACCATGCAGATTGGAGAATATGAGATGGACCAAGTAATTTTGGATTTAGGATTGGACGCGAATGTTCTTCCGAAGTAGACATGGGAGTGCATGGGGAAGCCTACACTACAGTGGTCTCCTACTCAGTTGTGAATGGCGAACTAGCAAAAGATAATACTTATGGGGAGATTGCAAGGAATCACCATGGATATTGAGGGAGTGAGCACGCTAGCAGACTTTGAAGTAATAGAGATTGTTGATGACAACAATCCTACCCCATGCTCTTAGGAATTGATTGGGCCACTAACATGAATGGGTTGATTAATCTAAAGAAGCACAAGATCATTTCTGAAAAGAAGTCTTTACACATAGTTATACCTTTGGACCCTGTAGAAGGATCACAGTATATAGAGTCGGTGTACGACTATGAAAGTGACGATGATTTGGACTACACCTACAAAATAACTATGCGAGAGAAAGATTGGGTAAATCCCACCGTAGATGGATGGATGTCATGGGAGTGCGAAAGCTCCTGTACATCAAATTCTGATGACGAGATAAAGCAATGGCAGAACTAGTTACACGAGGTAACCACACTAAACTGTAATATGATGACAAGATCATTACAGTGTGTATCAATAGAAGTAAAGGACCTGCCTTCTTATGATGGTTTAAGTGAGGTAGATACCTTCTTGGACAAATTCCAAAAGGAGGTGCTAGAAAAGCAACGTTTCTAGGCCTTGAATTCAGTACTGTGTGGTTCGCCCGCGAGGTGGTGGGGTATGCACAAATGGAGCTTTGATGATTGGCGTGAATACAGGAAAATGATGCGCACACGATTTGGGAATCCTAGAGTGAGATGGTAAGATAAATACAATGGGCAGGATGACTCATGCACACATCTATCCATATGGGTACATGCATATGGAAAACAACCTACGTGGATGCACATTAACTTCGCTTTGGGAGATATGGTCAATAAGCATGTGTTGGGGGGGGGGAATGCACCAACGGCTCCTCATGTTGGAATGACATAATGTGGGGAGAAAAATTGTGCAGGTTATCCACGTGGAAGCATTTAACGAGGTGTGCAAAGCACTGAACAAGGTATGCAATGCACAGTGAAGTGATTGGCACCTGCGCGTACCTGCAGTACTATGGGCTTATAGGATGACATGCAAGAAACTAATGGGACAGACACATTTCCGGTCGATCTATGGAGTGGAAGTCGTAATGCCAATGGAATACATCATGCCTAGTCTATGCTTATCAGTGCTCATATGTATGACGGACTGTAGAGCCCTAGAGGGGAGGCTCGCGCAGTTGGAGGAACTTGAGGAAGAATTATTTTCGGCTAGATTTCACCAACAGGTACAAAAGCAATGTGAAAAGGCCTGACACAATCAACATATTAAGTTGTGCGCCTTGAACGTGAACAATTTAGTGTTACTATATGGTATAAAGTTTGATAAATTCTTGGGAAAATTTAGAATGTAGTGGCTAGGACTGTATGTTATTAAGGAGGTCATAGACGGAGGCGCGGTGTAGTTGGTAAAGTTAAATGGAGAGCCTTTCCGAGGAAATGTGAATGGAAGTCAGTTGAAGCCATACACGAGTGGCCTGACTATTTGACTAGCTGACCAAAGCATAGTCTTAGCACTCTAGAAAGCTGAAAGGAGGTGTGGGACTATAAATAGGTGTAGGGTAGCAGTTCAGCTATAGCAGTCTCTGAACAACGCGTGTAGGAAGTACAGTAGGTAGCTTCTTAGTGCATTGTTGATCTTGCAGCAGTCTAGACAGACTTGGGAAGTCTTTGCAAGAAGACCTCTCCACTGATAGAGTGACTTGAGGGTGAGTCACAATCTTTGTGTTGGGGGCCTGTTGGGCATGGGATCCGCCAAGGGATGTTTTGGGGCTTAAAGCCAAAGTTTTGAAGAAATATAATGTAAAGGCTCTGCGTTTTGTAGGTGTAGAGTGTGAGCTTGTAAATGAGTCATAGGGTTGTCTGCCCTCATTTTTGTAATGTAATGTCAACTTTAGAGATGTATAAATAAAGCGAGGCTCTAAGTGGTAAAAGGGAGAAGGAAGCTATGAATGAAGGATGACTAATTGAGTCTTATCTAAGTGTAGAGTTGTGTCTTGGGTCATAGAGTAGGAGAAGGCTCCGCATCTAAGTGCGCAAAGGCCTAGTAGTTCATAGTTGAGTGCGCCTACCCCTGTAGTTGAGTGTGCAGGGGAGTCGAGTCTGTAACTATTGGAGAAGGAAGTTTCATATCATTTCGGTGTATCTTTTTCCTATTTTGTGCATCGAATGTATTGGGAATAAATTGTGAATTCATTCTTTATATGGTGTGTGAAATTATATGATTGTGATGATTAAGTGAATATAAGATAAATTATCTATTTATGTGAAGTTAACTAACAGTTATAAGAAGGTAAGTAAGATATGTGGTAGCAGATCGTTGCCTTAGTAGCGCGAAAACATCTTATCCCATGGTTAGGGCTGCACGAAGGTGATTATAATAGATCGCAAAGGTCTCGTAGGTCAGGATAGTGCACAAAGTTACATACACAAAGGTATTCACAGTTGGACTAAATCGACCCCTCAGACATCTCAAGGGTCCGAAAACTTGGTTCCAGCATCCCCCCATACTGCTTCGAGTGAGACTTCAGTTTGCGCTCCATGGGATGATGTCAAAAGGGCCAGTAGTGTAGGGATTTGTTTAGCTAATTAACTCTGAACCTGGGTCAGGACCCCTCAAGCCAACACCTTCCTAAATGGTGTTGTGGAGGAAGAAATTTACATAGAGCATCCAGAGGGATTTTATACATTTGATAGGTAGATGCATGTGCATAGACTCAGGGGATCCATGTATGGTCTTAAGCAAGTGCCCTAAGCATGGTACACTTTGATTTACACATATCTCAATGGATTGGACTTCACCAAAAGTAACAATAATGCCAATCTTTATCACATTGTGCTAGATGGCAAGTTTGTTATCTTTGTATTGTATATTGAAGAATTGATACTTATAGGGGATGAGCAGTTGATCCACTCTTACAAAGAGGACCTTGCAAGAGAATTCGAGATCAAGGGCATGGGCTTGATGCATTACTTCCTTTCGCTAGAGTTATGGTAGGCTGATGATGAGTTGTTTGTGAGTCAAGGGAAGTATTCCTATGAAATACTTCAAAATGTTCACATGGAGAACTATAAGCCTATGGGCACACCTCTAGCTATAAACAAAATGAAGGAGAATGATCCTTCAAGAGAAGTAATAGATGCTACCATCTATGGACAACTTGTGGGATCCTTGATGTATCTGGAAAACACAAGACCTGACATATGGTATGTAATTAATAAACTAAGTCAAGCCATGGTGAAGCCTACCAAGCTATATTAAAAGGCAACAAAGCATTTGTTGAGATACCTCAGAGGCATAATTGAGTATCGGTTATGGTAAAGGAGGACAGAGGGAGTGAAGCTCCAAGGCATAACTAATGCATATTGGGTGAGAGTCCATTAGACAAGAAAATTATTTCGGATGCCATCTTCACTGTTGGTTCTGTAGTTATTTCTTGGTATAGAAGGAAATAGTGGTCTGTGGCACTTAGCTTAGTAGAAGTTGAATACATGGTTGCAATTTGAGTAGCATGTTATGCCATATGGATGAGGAGAATAGTTTTGGGTCTTTTCAATCAAGATATGGATCTGATAGTGATTTATTGTGATAATCATGGTCGTATTAAACTCTCAAAGAATCTAGTATTTCATGATAGCTCCAAACACATTGATATCATGTACCATCACTTGCGGGATTGTGTGAAGAGGAGAATTACGATGCTATAATAAACTCCAAATGAAGAGCAAGATGCAAATATATTCACAAAGGCATTATTAAGAGGAAAATTTGAATTCCATAGGTGTAGGACAAGGGTGGTTCAAAATCTCTTTCTTGCTAATAGGGGGTGTTAGAAATTGTCGTAAGAAAGGCTCAATTTGTATTTTACTTTAGTCAAATTGAGTAATTTAGTTTTTCACATGAGCGGGATGACTTGGATTGCAGTTAACTTGTGTGAAATTTTAACTCAGTAAATTCAAGTTATAGGCTAGAAGTGGAGTTGTGCATGTAGTGATTGCTAAAATCTAGAAATCTAGTTCATTTATATTGATTTGAACTTAGTTAACTGAGCTCAAGTCATTAGTTGATTCATTTGAAGTTCACTTGAGTAGTAGAATTGTTGTTAGCTCAGGGATCTCTTAGTTAAAGTAGTCAATCAGCTAAAAATAACCCATACATGCATGGAACTCAAATTTCCTAGATGGAGTGGAGGAAAAGGCACTTTGTAATTATAAATTATACACTAGTTGAGTGTATAAACTTGGCATTGATGAATGTGATAAATTCCTTGCGATTTTCACAAGGAAATAGAGATTTCCCGTATTATTTGGAGTTTAATTTATCCTAAATTACACAAGGAAATATGAGGAAGTTGGGGCCTTGAATTAGATAAGTGTTGGCAACAAAAGGACAATCAACAGGAGAATAGGTTTATAGTGTAGGGTATCCTTCAAGATTGAAGCAAGACATTTTAATCGTTTCTCATTCTCATTTGATTAATTAAAATTAATGAAGGCGCTTTTCTAAGTTGGGTTCCCCTTTAAATCATTTTGTTCTTATGGTTTTGATAGTTGCATGTCATTGCATGTGTTTCTAAGTTTTGATTTACATTCTGCATAATAGTAGAGGAAATTTGTAATCTCTTGATTTCATGTCAATTTCATCAGTAATATAAAATTTCTATTAATTTCTACATGATTATCCTTATAGAAAAAAATTTGCCAAAGGAAATAGAAAATTTAACATGATTATATAAGTGATGAGTCTAAATCATTCCCTAAGAGTATTTGGGAGTGCTTCAAGTTAACTCAAACCATAAATATTTCTAGGATAAGCGTACATTTATTTATTTACAAAGGGAGTTGTTAATTATAAGAAACCATGTGGGTGAGAATGTAAACTTCACATGTAGACCAATATTGTATTATATAGATGTGGAATTGAAATTTCTAAATATATGGAAGAAGCACTTATTCTTTTAATGTGTGAAAGAGGTATGGTACAATGTTTGACTATGTCATCATGTTGTGACAATACTATTTTTCACCACAGTGTGAGATCATTTTTGTATTCATCACATTGCAATGTTGATTTTGGTTCATTGTATTGAAATGTTGATTTTTTGTTTGTCACCTTGCAACATTGATTTTTTTTTGTGACACTACAATGTTTATTTTTGTTCATTACATATGACATGGAACTTTTTCCTTTGACTATGTTTGACTATGTCATTATGTTGTGACATTGTTATTTGTTCATTGGAGTGTGAGATCAATTTTTTTGTTCATCACATTCTGATGTTGAGTTTAGCTTGTTTTATTGAAATGTTGATTTTTTGTTTGTCACATTGTGACATTGAATTTTTTTTTTTTACATTGCAACATTATTTTTTTCCATGTTGCATATGGTTTCATTGTTGAAAAAGTTTATAAAGGTTATATTAAAATTTAAATATTGAAAAGACTTAAATATTAATTAAATCTTAAATTGCATCTAATACAAACCTTAGAGCTTACTAAATATAAACCTTAAAATTTATTCATAAACATTAATATTATTTGTGAATTTGGTCATAAATCTAATAAATATTAATTCAAATTGAGTGTGATACAGAGTGTCATATCCCTTGGTAGACCTTAAATCAAAACACACAATATTTTGTTTTTCAAGTTTTCCGAACATGTGATATCCCACGAATTACTTAGCACATACTTAACTTATCATAACATGGTAAAATTCCCATCATAATGTGAAGTAGTCATAGAATGGAAATAGTAGATTGCGTGAATGAATAATTATCAGTGTCAGTTGTTACCACAACATAGTTTGTTGTACCTTTGCATCCTTAACATCATATAATCAATGAGGGCTTATGATCAATGATTTAAATTGCAATGGCATGTCAAATAATAATATCATCAAGGAAACCAAATAGGAAAGCACATAAATGGACACCGATATTGCCCTAGAAATCCCAAAAGTATGAACCAAAAAATTCTTATTTCATTAAATGTTTAATGAGGAAGTTCACCTCTCACTCAATCTAAACAAGGGATTCAATCCCTTGTCCATGGTCGATATTTCACAAAAAGAACATAATATTTCATTCAAACATAATTAATTAGAGGCCATTACATTGAACATGTTTTCACATTTCTCAAACACATTACCTAATCATTCTTAGAGTATAAAGTATTCATGGCATGGCTATTTACGGTAGTGACTTTCTTTCCCTTCTTACATCACCATTGTCAAATGATCAAAAGTTAGCCATATATCTTAGTCAACCAGGTTACCCATTGCAACCTACACATGACAATATTTCACTTCTTTGTGAAAGTCATGATTCTTCACCACAAACACTATTTTTTGGCAAACACTAATGTCATGATTACCTGTAATCCATGAAATATCAACTTGCCGAACCCCAAAATATTATGGTACATCTTTTCATGAAAACACTTTCTTGCACATACATAAATCAAAGTAAGTTCATATCCATAAATAATATTTTACTTTTACATGCATCATCAAGTACCTAATTGTAACTATTTAACATATACAATACCTTAACTACTATCTAAAAAACCATATTTTTAATTCATTTAATCCAAACAAAAAACCATGGGAATGTATTTGCACAACCTTGATATTATTTTCCAGTTGTTCTTCTTGGTACAAAACCATGGGTAACGTTCTACTTGTTTCTTCTAATACAAAACCAATCTTGTTATTACCCGCGTAACAATATATGCAATAATATGAAACACAATCATCCTTTTCAAATGCATTATACAAATGCATACAATTATAAAAAAAGTGCCTATTTGTCCATATTCCAAATGAATTATTTAAATGCATGTTTGTTCATCCATATTTCACATGCATTTATGCATAAGGATTGTAAAAACATGCATATTCATATATATATATATATATATATATAAATTTCACATGCATTAAATAAGTGCATAAAAATTATTAAAGCATGCATATTCATGTATATTTTACATACATTAAATAAATTCATACAAATATAAAAATGTGCATATTCATCCATATTTCACGTGCATTAAATAAATTTATTCAACTATGAAAATCTTTTTATTTACTTTTGAAAATGCAAAATCCTATGGAGTAATAAAATCACTTTTATATTATTTGTATGAATGAAAAATCAAATGCAGTAACCATTGTAGAACTACTGCTATTTTGTTATTACAAATTCATTGGCAACACATTTCCATATGTCAACTTTTATTTGTAAATTTAAAAACAATCATAAACTTACTATAGATTGATGAAATGCAATATATATATATATATATATATATATATATATATATATATATATATATATATATATATATTACATTTTCAAGTTGCATGTGAATAACCTCTAATACAAAGTGTGCATTCTCAAAGAATAGATTATCGTGCAAAGGTTAAAAAGTTGGTGTACCATGGAACCTATTACTTAGTGAGCCACTAATGAGATATGGATGGCCTCCCTTTGGACAAGAGGCAATCAACATCTCAATCTATACAAAATGTTGTTAGGAACATCAAGAGGCCTCCACAGACAGTTTAGTGAATAAGATGCCATTAAAAACCTCATTGGTATCCTTTTCCAAATATCTTCATTGTTAAGTTGTGTGGGTGAAGACATAATTTGACATATAAATACTATGAACTTCTCAAGTGTGCCAAGTAAAATTCCTTCTCTCATTCATTTTTTAATATTTCATAATTAATAATTACTTTTCTGCCATGTACCCTGATGGAAACAATATGTCGTCCATCATCCCCATTGTTAGGCTAGCATTCAGGAATACTACTCTACTGAATACCATTGTCGTTGCAAGAACACTCACACATGAGAAGGACTAAATGATGTGACTTTGGTTAAGGTCCTTCCCCTCTTCAATATTTTAGCTTGGAATAGATGATATAGATAACCTTATGGTAGTTTCCACACATTTCGAGATCAAGCAGAAGTTTTCTAATGGAGTTCTAAACTCCATAATCGATCCTTGATGTTGCCAACTAAAGCTAATGATTTCAGATTATGTCAAGAGATTTATTCCAATAATAATTTTCATATTATTTAAATAATAAATGAGAATGTTTCAAAATTATATGTAAGTTCTAGGGATATTACTCATAGAAAAATAGGCAATGGTCGAAGCTAAACTTAATAAATCTAGGTAAACTTAGTAATCATTGGTCGAAGGTAGACTAAGGATTCTTATTGTCAATAGATTTATTCCAATAAATATTTAAACCTAATCAATCTAGGTAAACTTAGTAATCATTGGTCAAAGGTACACTAAGGATTCTTATGGTTGACTATAATCGAGATATCATAGGATAGATTTACTATGGATGAACATTATTGACCATGGTTGCCAATATTTAATAATAAACCTAATAAGAAACCTATGTCAACCTAGTAAATCTTAGTCAACTTAGAAAATCTAGGTCAAAGGTTGTCTATGGATACTTATGGTTGACTAAGGATACCTTCTTAATTTTGTATACCTTAAAGGTTGACTATGGTTGACGCTGATTAACTAACATCAAACAATGTTGACTATAGTTTAATATGGTCAACTAAGCTTGAGTAAGGATGACTGAAGTTTATTATGGATGAATAGGGTTAACTATGGTTTGTTGAACATATGGTTGACTATGGATGAGTAAGGTCAACTAATATTGACTATGGTTAACTATGGTTAATTGTGGCTCATTACAGGTGAAAATTGTTGACCATGGTTGTCAATATTTAATATTAAACCTAATAAGCCTAGGCCAACCTAGTAGATTAAGGTCAACTTAGTAAAATTAGGCCAACTTAGTAAACCTAGGTCAACATAATAAACCTAATAAATTATGGTCAATGCTAACTATCAGTAACCATGGTTGACTAAGATCAACCAACATTGACTATAGTTTAATATGATTGACTAAGCTTGAGTAAGGATCACTAAAGTTAACTATAGATGAATGGGGTTGACAATGAATTGGTTAACATATGGTTAACTATGGCTAAGTATGGTTAACTAAGGTTGACTATGCTTAACTATGGTCATTTGTCGTTCACTTGATCCAGATTTAAACACGAGCACAAAAAATTATAGAGATAATCATAAACACAGAGATGCCGCAGAAATAATACTTCATTTCATTAATGTAAAATACTGAAATATGCTTACAAACAATAATGGAAATAAACTAGCTAGGGTGACGGTAGCTTATTTCTGAGAAGAGATGTGGCAGCTACATGCCTCTGAACTGTGTTATAATGAGGCTCGAGGGTATATTTATTGTTGAGAACCAATGGAAAACCCTAAAAATCCAAAAACCTAACCCCAGAAGCTGAAATGCCAAACTGTGGGCCCCATTTGGGTAAATTGGTAAATCAACTTCTCAGGGTCATAACTTTGGCATACGATCTCTGTTTAATGTGCACAATGTCTCATTAGAAAGATCTATCCGAGAAATACAACTTTGGGAAGAGAAACATGGGTCCATGTTGCTCCTAATGTTCCCAAAAAATGATGTTTAGGGCCTCAAAATGGCTCTAGAAGTTCAGGACCTGAAAAACTGCTAAAAATAGTAAATTGTGCTACAATTAAGGAAACTAAAAAGCTAAAACAAACAATGGTGGGGGTCCAAGTGGACTTGACAGGTGGCCACCAATATCCACCTAGATCATTCCTCCCCCATTAGGAACCAATGGTCCCCATTGTGTTGAATTCCTCCATGAGATGAGGAAACTTCTGTTGAACTTGGTCCCTGGTGAGCCACTTGCCTTGGTGAAGGAGTTGGCCTACTTCGACAACTCGATACAGTTGGATATTCTGCTGGCGAGCGTGCTTGATCTGTGTTTCCATGATCCGATCAGTTACAGCTTGTTCCATGCAATCTAGATTTAACTCTATGGGTGTGATTTGTTCTGTAATGTCGGATGTGTCTAGTAATGGTGGAAAGTATGGCCGAAGATGGTCCACATTGAGCATTGGGTGCAGGCCAAGGAATGGAGGAATGCTAAGCTCAAATGCATTATCTCCCATAGCCTTAGGAATGGTGTAAGGACCATATCGAAGTGGCCTGAGTTTGAGTTTCTGATAGGCTCCGGTAAGGCATTCCTTTTGCAAATGCAACCAGACTTTGTCGCCCACCTGAAACTTGTGTGGCACCTGATGTTGATCACGTTTCTACTTGTACTTGGCATTTTATTTCTCCAAAATGTCATGGACCTGTTGGCGAAAATGTTGGGTATGTTCAATGGAGTTGTTTGCCTTATCTTTTTCAAACTGGAAATGAGTCGAATTTGCGTGAGTAGCTACAAATGGCATGGCCACATCGATGGGACATAGTGGTTGGAATCCCAAGCCCACCTGAAAGGGCTATGGCTAGGCGAGTTGTGGAGAGCCTCGGTTGTACCTGTATTGAACATAGGGGAGGCTCTTGTCCCATGTGAGTGGATGCTTTGAGTTATACATGTGCAGAATGTGTATGAGCATCCTGTTGACAACCTCTATCTGGCAACCAATTTGAGGATGGAAGGTTGTGGACTTAGTGAGTCTGGTGTTGAGCATCGACCAGAGACTGGAAAAAAATGTACCAAGAAACTTGCTATCTTGATCTATGATGCTAGACTGTGGGATTCCAAAGTGTATCAATACTCATTCGAAGAAGAGTTTAGCAGTGGCTTCTACTGTGATATTCTTCTTGCAGGCAGCGATAATGGGCATCTTTGAGAACTTGTCTATGAACACAAACACACCGTCATTTCCATGCTTAGTGGAAGGAAGGCCTGACATATAATCCATGGAGATGGATTCCCAAGGTTGACTAGGGGTAGGCAACGAGGTATAGAGGCCCTGCTTCTTGATGGTCAGTTTGGAAATGGCATAGGCAATGCATGATCTAATGTACTTCCCAACATCCTATTGAAGATTCGGCCAACAGAAATACTTTTGCAGTACTACCATTCTTTTCTCGACCTCGAAATGTCCAGCAGCCCGACTGTAGTGTGCTTCCCAAATCATCTTGGCGTGCTCGCTTGAAGGAACAAAAAGGTGACCTAGGTGGCACAACATGGCATCCTGAAGGTGAAAATCTGGAACTTGCTAACCCTCCAAGAGTATCTGGTATGTGTGGCCAAATCCTGGGTCGCTTTTGTAGAGAAGTGGCCAATCAGAAGTCTCGTGCCCACAAGAGTTGAGCACAGTGGTTAATTCCATGATCGATGGTCAACTGAGGCAATTTGCAACATTATTGGTGCTACCCTTCTTATACTTGATATTCAAATGGAACTGTTGCAGGTATGTGAAACACTTCTAATGGCGATCATTCTGTAATTTTGCTTGGGTCTGTATGAACTACAAGGGTCGGTGGTCTGTGTGGATGACCGTTTCCTTCCCCAAAATGTAATGCTTCCATTGTCGACAGGCCTGCACAATGGAATACATCTCTTTATCATAAGTGGGATACTTCTGGACTGTGTCTGACAGTGTCTCACTATGATATGCCAATGGATGCCCATGTTGAGTAAGGACTGCTCCAATAGCATATTCAGAGGCATCTGTCTCAACCTCAAATGGTTGTTGCAAGTCTGGTAATGCCAACACTAGTATCGTGCAAAGGTGATCTTTCAACTCCGTGAATGCCTTTTGTTGAGATTCAGACCAAAAGAATTTTGCTTTCACTCCACCCTTGGTGACTTGACTCAAGGGCGAAGTGATATGAGAAAATCCCAACATGAACATGCGGTAGAAGTTGACAAGACCTAGAAAGTTGCGAAGCTCTGTCAGAGTGGTCGGAGATGGCCAATATCGAATGACTTGGATCTTGGCTGGATCCACGTGCACCCCCTTTTCATCAATAATGTATCCCAGATACCGAACCTGGGTCATGCCCAAAGTACATTTCTCCAAATTGGCAAATAACTTGTGTTGTCATAGTGTTTGGAGAACCTGATGGATGTAATGGAGGTGCTCCTCCCAACTCTAGCTGAAGATTAGGATGTCATCCAAGTATACCACTACAAATGAGTTGGTGAATGGCCACAAGATGTCAACCATTAGCCTCATGAAGGTTGCAGGAGAATTCATCAATCTGAAAGGCATAACCAACCATTCGAAAAGGCCCTCCTTGGCTTTGAAGAAAATCTTCCACACATCGGAGGGTTCGATTGGTACCTAGTGCTATCCTGACTTCAAATCGATCTTGCTGAAATATTTTCCCCCCTTCAGTTGGTCCAAGAGGTCACCAATCTATGGGATCGGGTACTTATTATGGACAGTGATCTTGTTTAGCGCCCGATAGTCAATACAAAGTCTCCAAGTCCCATCCTTCTTCTGTACCAACATGGTTAGGCTTCCATAGGGCGATGAACTCAGATGAATGTGACCTTTCTACAACAACTCCTAAATCTGCCTCTTGATTTCATCATTCTCCAGAACAGAGCGTCGATAGATTGGTCCATTAGGTAGCGGCGAACCTGGGGTCAAATCGATGGAGCGCCTGACCTGACAGTGTAGAGGAACCCCTACGGGGGAGGTGGAGATGTGCTCATACTCCTCCATGACCTTGTCCATCTATAGTTCTCATGTGGAGGGGCCCTGTTTGGAGATCGTGGCCACCGTCTTCTTCTTTCCTTGAGGGAGCATCATCAGTAAAACAAATTTCCTGGTTCTGGAAATGAGCTTAGTGCATTGTTTTGCAGTAATCAAAGAGATAGCGGTTGGTGGTGCTACCTCCAGTATCTTGTACAACTTATTTCCCAAAGTAACAATAACAGCACGGGCCCTTGATTCATACAAAGCATGTCGCTTCCACAAGTATTGTTGTCCTAATAATACATCACAAACTTCAAGGGGAGCAATGTCACACAATACCTCACCTGTGAAGGGCTTGATGTTGTATAGAAGGTGACACCTCTGGCTTACGTGAAGATCACGTCCTTGGTGAGGCCACTCGATGGTGTACGGTTGTGGATGTGTTGTGGTCAATAAGCGCAGCCACTTCACGACCTCTGCCGAAATGAGGTTCTTTTGGCTCCCACTGTCGACAATGAACTCTAGCGAGGAGCCCTTTACCCACATCTAGGACTAGAAGAGATGCTCCTCCTCCTCTAGATCTTTAGGTTCCTCCTTGTAGATCTTCGTGGTGGCAACGGTGGCATTGGGCTCCGCATAAATAATCTGCTTCCCTTTATCATACCCCTTATCGGGTTCTGACTCAGAGTCGGAACATGTATCTGATTCTGAAGCCTTTAGCTCAGCCACCAATGACTGCTTGGCCTGACACTCACTTTTGTTGTGAGTGGAGTTCTTATGGAACTCACACCACTTTCCTATGTCCTTTTTCAGCTTCACGACATTGTTATTTGCTTGTAGCATTGGCGGGTTGTCTTGGGCAACCCCACCTTGGCTTTGTCATTTGTTCTGCAGCTTGGGGGCACCTTTCCCTTGCTTTGGATTCACAGATCCAAAGTCTTGTTTCTTCTGTTTAAATTTTTGCTTGACCTTGATGGCATATCGATATGGCGTGCCGAGCAAGGGGATGTTCAGGAATTCTATTTCTTTCTAGATGTACTTGTGTAGGAAGTAGCAATATTTAAGTACTAGGTGCTGCTCCGAATCCTTGATACCCAAATTTGTACGAAGGGTATGGAAAATATTGGTAAACTCTGACACGTCTTGGTCCCTTCCCTATCGCAACGTGGTCCACTTTATGTATTGATCCTCATAGCTTCCAACAGGGTAGTACTACTCCTTGATGGTATCTTGGAATAAATCCCAAGTGGGGGCAGCTGAAAATAGTGAGCCTGTACTTTCATCCTTCTACTCGCAATAGGTTTCCCACCAGTCCTTAATGTGGGGGGCTACTTTAATAAGAGCAAAAATAATCTTTTCTCGACTGGAAAAATCATGAACAAAAAAATAACCCTCTAGCATATTTAACTATTTATCAATGACATCTGCATCTATATGACCCTTGAATATGGGGATTTCAAAATTAACTTGTACCTTAAATAGTGTGGCATTTCGAGAGTAGCTATTGGAAGCCGATGTGTCACCCTTAGGTAGCTGCTAAAGGATCTAGGCAAATTTGTCCATCATTGCATTCCTTTGTCGCTCAAGGGCTTCTTTGAGCAAGATTTTGGTAGGATCTCCTACCCCCTAGTCTTTCTTCTCATCCGCCATGAAAGGCCATCGGGATTTGCGAGGCTGGTCTTGCAAAGGTTCAACCAATTCAAGCCCTAACTCCTTATATCCTGATCTCGTTGGGTACATGCAAAGAAAAACATAGAAAAAATAGACCGCTCTGATACCACTGATCCAAATTTAAATAGAAATGCAACAAATTATAGAGATAACCATAAACACAGAGATGCAATGGAAGCAATACTTCATATTGAAATATGCTTACAAATAGAAATGGAAATAAACTGGCTAGGGCAATGGTAGCTTATTTCTGAGAAGAGATGTGGCGGCTACATGCCTCTGAACTGTCTTACAATGAGGCTAGAAGGCCTATTTATTGTTGAGAAACAATGGAAAACCCTAAACATCCAAAAACCTAACCCTAGAAGATGAAACGCCAAACTGTGGGCCTCGTTTGGGTAAATTGGTACACCAACTTCTCGGGGTCGTAACTTTGGCATACGATCTTTGTTTGACACGTACAGTTTCTTGTTAGAAGGATCTATCCAAGAACTACAACTTTGGGAAGAGCAACATGAGTCCATGGACCCATGTCCATGTTGCTCCCAGTTTTCCCAAAAAGACGTCCTTTATGGCCTCAAAACAGCTCCCGAAGTTCAGAACCCGAAAACCTACTAAAAATAGTAAATTATACTACAATTAAGGAAACTGAAAAGCTAAAACAAACAATGGTGGGGGTCCAAGTGGACTTGACAGGTGGCCACCATTATCCACCTGGATCATCACTATGGGTGAACATTGTTGGCCATGGTTGTCAATATTTAATATTAAACCTAATAAACATGAGTGAAACTAATAAACCAAAGTTGAAGGATGACTAAGGATATCTATGGTTCACTATAATTTGGATACCATAGGATAGATTTACTATGGGTGAATATTATTTACTATGGTTGTGAATATTTAATATTAAACATAATAATAAACCTAGCTCAACCTAGCAAATCTAGATCAACATAGTAAATTTAGGTCAACATAATAAATATAATAAACTATGGTAAAGTTCAGTATAGCTGACAATGATTAAATAAACGTAAATATGATTGACAAAAATTGAACAAAATTGACTCATGTCAACAATTTTTAACTATAGATATAAAATGTATACATTAAACAATATTATTTAATATTAATGAAAATTAATTTAATATATATTAATGCATAGTAGAATTCAACAAATATATTCCATTCAAACCTCCTTATATTTATAATATGAGTTTATAACGCTTGACCACACATATTTTTTTCCAAATTCTATTTGGAAAAAGATAGACAACCCATTTCTTTTCATATTCAATAGATATAAACTTATTAATGTATACATTAACCGGAAATAATGTATTAATTTTAATGTATCATAAAATTAGGACTACTATTTAATGTGCCATGAATTGGCATGCAGGGTAGGAATTTGGATTTCTCTTTACTCGTCATACAATTTTTTTTTGACGTTTTGGGTCCTTATGCTTCCCGTCAAGAAACGTTATATTAAAAATTTTGCCCTTCAAGAGTGATGTTCTCATAATAAATTAACCCTTCACTAACTCAGGTAGTGTGGAAGAATTCTGCCAAAATCGGCTGCGCAAATCCTATCAAAAGAAAAGGCATATATTATAAATAACATTGGATAAAACAAAAACTTTGACTTTTTCAATTATAAGTAAATTTCAAAAACAATCATATATTTTACGTTAATTATTAGTAAAGTTGAATAAAGCTTATAAGTAAATTTCTAAGACAATCATATGTCTCACGTAATTATTACTAAAATTAAATAAAGCTGAAGGCTAAGATATTCTAAGTTTTTCTCGAAATTTTAAGATAAACCTTATATCTAATTATTCAACAGGGTAAGGTAAAGCCTTACTAACATTTTGGGTAAAATACAAACCGCCAAAACAACGTTTTATAAACTTTATTGCACGTCACAAAATACGGTCATTTCAATTTTTCAAACGTTAAATACGGGTAAAATGGCTCGTGACGGGCAATTTGCCCGTCAAATTCCATCTCTGACTATAACCATCCATTTTCATTTAGGGGATACTAGCATCTGCGTTTGATATTTGTACATGTAATTAGATAAAACTTTATTCAAGGAAAGGTAGGCCCTCAACTTTTCGTTATGCATGTAACTAAGTAATATTTCCAATATAAATATTACTACTATTATAATACATACAAATCCATGCCCCCTTCTAAGGGAAAGCTAACATAATAGATATCATTCCAAAAACATCTTTCCCAAGATAGAGCTATTTACAAAGTCTATTGTACACATAAAGACCTACTTTGTTCTAAAAGAAAACTAATGTTTTAGTCATTATTTCTTGCATGAGGTTGTATGTATTTTTCCAAAGGAAAGATAATGCATTTATTGCATGCAAATACTTGTTTTCCTTTCCAAGGTCTAAGATAATAATTTTTCTTTTGCACACAAATTCATCTATCTCTTTAAAAGATCTAACACAATAGATCTATTTTCGTGCACATAAAGAAAATATTTCTCTTCAAGAAGCCTGTCACAATTTGACTATTCCTTATGCACACAATACATATCTCTTCCTTAAGGAATCTATCAAAATTAAACATATACCCCTTTACAAGGAATTAACACTACAACTATTATTCTTGCATAGAAATACACAATGTGAATGCATAATCTTTCCCATAATAGCTATTATTTTAGCATGCAACATAACCTTTTCCAAGGAAACTATCATCATAGTTATTATACTTGCATGCAAAAATAATATTTCCAAAATGAATTGACATAATAGCTATGAAACTTCCATACAAGTACATTTTCTTCTCCAACAGAAAGCTAATATGCAATACATACTCTTTCGCAAAATAATCTTTTTCAAAATAAAACTAACGCAACATATTTCCCTTTCAATATATGATATCTATTTATGTCTTTTACATATTTCCCTTTCAAGATATGATATGTATTTAGGTATTTTATGTGCAAGGTTCACATGCAAGAATTCTTGCAAAAGAATAGAAAAATAAGTATATAGATATTTATTTCCAAGAAAAATCTAACTTAAATGTATTTTTTTTCTATGCAATCTCACATGGTTTCTTTTTTTTATGTGCATTTTTTTTAAGAAACAATAACTTATCTAATGCACAAAATAACACTTTCAATCTCTTTTCCAATGAAATTAAGAGAGATATGTTTCTTTTTTTTTATGTGCATTTTTTTTAAGAAACAATAACTTATCTAATGCACAAAATAACACCTTCAATCTCTTTTCCAATGAAATTAAGAGAGATACATATCTCTATACGTACATGATCCATAAGCAAGTTTCTAAGAAAATAATCTTGGTTCTTAACATTTAATGCAACATATGCTTTTCTTTCCACAAGATTAGCACAACTAATTTATCGTTTACCATGCAATATTTATAAAATAACATGGCTAATATTTTATGCAAATATTTATGCACTTTTTTTTAGTGAAGGCTAGTATAACCAGTTTTACTTATACTAGTGTAATCAGTTTTACTTTTACCATATTTGTATGCAAAGATATCCTTAACTTTAACACAATTAAAACATGCAAACATATTTTTCTATTTTCCAAAAATAATCATAATCATTATATTTTAGACATACAAATAATTAATTTCTTTAAAAAGAATAAAATAATTAATTTCTTAAAAAAATCAAAAACATATTAGTTATTTCAAAAAACCAAATACATATCTCTTTTCAAAAAAACTCCAACACAATAGCGATATTTTTCATACATGCAAAGGTCACAGTGTTCAAAATTGAACCCTTCCTAGCCCTTCTTTGGGCTCGTGGCCCTTCCCAGAAGGGCTAAAAAAAAATTACACTTCGAAAAAAATTTAAAATATCAAAACCACTCGTCAATTACAATGGTTAGATTAAATTTTTATATTTCAAAAGAAGGGAAAAATGTTTAATAACCTGTCAATACTTTTTTAAGTTTACGATAATTTCAAGTTTGTACTAGGGCATAAATCGCTCTGACTAGTGATAGTTTCGTAGAAGAGTCCAGTGAAAGTCCAAATGACCTCATACAATTTAATAGTTATGTCATGATTTGGGAACGTTTCCCTGAGGCCCCCAACTTATGCCAACATGATGCAACTTGCAACAATAATACATGCAACAGTCATGGTACTATTACACCTAGAGTAGGGTGGCAGAGCACATTGAATAACCATTCAACAACTATGCACGTGCTCTCGCTCCTCTGTGATTATCCTTGAGTGCTCTTTCCCTGCATCCACTTTTTCCATTTTCATTTGAATTGCAACCCATCATCCACAGAAGGAAAGTTATTGTTGGACTCTAGACTATAAGGTATTTTTCATTATCCTCCTCATATCTTCATTAACATTTGGTTTTCATTCTATGGATTTTTAAATGCAACACTCCTTGAAGTATTGGCAGCCTTCATGTTCACACAATGTATCCTGGACACCACAGAATCCACACCCCAATAATCAACATTCTGGCTAGATACCCTGAATGCAACTTCTTACCATCCTTCCATTCTAGGAATGGGTGGTTGAGTTGTTTTCTACACTGTTAATGGTGCATACGTTTATTGTCATAATTATATTAATCTACCAACTATGAAAATAATATCTATCTTATATCGAGGGTATTGGACTCCACAACTATAATACTCTCATTCAAACTCTTGCTTATTTTTCTTCGTTGCTTAAATCCATACAAATTTCTTGTCACAGTATGATGTTTCATGAAGTATTTGTTCTCTATCGTAAAGATATAGGTTTCCTTGAATGTCACAAAACATAATTCAACAAATCAATGAATAACCTATTAATAAATCTATAGTCAAATCCTATGGAATCTTGCTAAGGTTGATTTTTTTCTATCTCAATCTTGCTAAGGGATTTTTAATTTATGTATTTACTTATTCTATTGTTTTTATTTATTTAATTGGCGTAAATCTTGAAAAAATTCTCTATTGGTCGTCCTAAGAAAGATAAAATGCAATTTTCGATTGTTGAATCATTTGGCCTTACACAACATTCTAATCAACCATGTAATATTCAAAATGAAGTTGATGCTCATCTACATGAATATGATGTATCAAATAGTGTAGAGCTTGTTGAAATAGAAAACCCATCAAAGAAACACAAAATAATATTCAAATCCAAATGGAATACAAGGTTTCCACGGGCTTATGTTTTAAAACATTTAATGGTAATGAAAGGATAAAATGTTCTTGACGTGTTAAATTTAAAAGTGAGACTCCATTTTCAAAAGAGGGAATTACCACTCTTCAAGTTAGTGGTATAAGTGGCCATGCAAAATCAAAAGCTTATTTTTTTTTTCAACATTTGGAGGGAAAAAATGATTGAAAGAATATTCCAATCACTAAACATGTAGAACTAATGGTAAATGTTGGGAAGGAGAAAATTATATCAATGATTGAAAACATGTATTTTGTTTCTATACATGATTTATCTTTAGAAATGTATAATTCAATACGTGACTTGAATAGGTATAAATCAACTCCACGCATGCTTCTAACAGATGAATATTCTGCATACACAAATACCACACCAAGAAAATATTTTCTTCAAGTTTTTAAATAGGTGTATTGGAACAAATTAAAAGAGAAGATTTTACATAGGTCATTTTACTCAATTTTAGTTGATGAAAGCACTGATCAAATTATGGAACACCAATTGATTTCTTATATTACATATTTGACGAATGGAGGAAGAGGTAAATGTTTAACAAAATTTATATGTTTAATTCAAATAAAAGATGGAATAACTCAATCTATGTATGATCTAGTGAGAACTCTTTTAGCATAAATGGATTTATATTTGATGAAGTTTGTTGGTTTTGGCTCAGATGGTGCATCTTCCATGACGGGTATTCATGAGGGTTTATCTCCTAAGCTTCATATGCTCCTCTTTTATTA
Source organism: Pinus taeda (assembly GCA_000404065.3). NCBI lineage: Eukaryota > Viridiplantae > Streptophyta > Pinopsida > Pinales > Pinaceae > Pinus > Pinus taeda. The sequence goes on from APFE031444810.1 coordinate 60,951, forward strand.
GTTATCCATTGCATAGCTCATGGGGAAGCATTAACAGTCAATGAGGCTTCATCTCATTTTCCAGAGTTGCAATATATTAACAATTTTGAAACAAAGTTTATTCATGGCTTGGAAAATCAACTAAAGGACATGGAAAATTGAGAGAGCTAATGTATACATTTCAAATCACTAAGTTAGTGGTCTTACAAATTCATCAAATTAGGCGGCTCTCTAGAGGAAATGTCATGGAAAGACTTGTTAAACTCATGAATTATTTATTAGGATTGGGAGTCAGTGGAGAAAAAAATGTATGAGTTGGCAACAATATTTCAAGTGCATACTTGCATCCATATACTTGCATACATTCTCGTTGAATTAAATAAGTTGAATCATAAGTTTGAATAGGATCATGTTGATATTACATATATTGACACTACTTTACATGTTTCTATTAGCATTCTTCGTAAATAATTTTTGGAAGCCATTTTTGGTGTAGATGCAATGCATATGTCTTCTTTTTTAGTTAAAGCATAAAGATGAACCCTTGAATTTGTAGATAGCACAAGTATGGTACATTTACATCCATTGAGGTTTGAAATTTTTCCAAAGCTGAAAATATTGGGGCTACTATATGATTGTATTATTTTGGGAAAATGTTTTATTGTAAAGGTGACTAATCTTTATATAGGAGATTCATATATTTACATGTATTTAATGTGGTTAAGTTTTGCACTTTTCAACATTATTATGAAGAAGTGAATCATATAGATTTTCCAACAAAAATATAGTTGAACTGTTTATGTGAAAAATCGATTGTGGATAATTGTGGATACTACTAAATGTTTGGGTGAAATGAATTAATTTATTTGTGTTATTTGTAAATTATACCCTAAAAAGCATATGTAAGGCATGAGACCTATGTGGAGATGAACATGAATTGTTTGAAGACTTTCCATATTTGATGCAATTATGGAAAGTTATTCTTGTTATCCCAACAACCACATCAGTGTGTGAAAGAGGCTTCTGAAAATTAAACACATCAGTGTGTGAAAGAGGCTTCTAAAAATTAAACAAGATAAAAAATGATGATAGATAAAGACTTTCATTGGAGACACTAGATATGTTAATGTTTCTATTTCTAAGTGCACATCATGCTCTAAATGAGGTAGATTGGAATGCTACTAATGATGTAAGGAAATAAATGAAAACTAGAAATCCATTTCCATTAGGAAAATATATTTATATTTTCAATGATGTAAGTCCAAATACTTTTGAAAATCATCTAATGAAACATATGTTTACCTTTTCTTAATGGAATTTGAAATTTGTTTTTGTTTATTTACTAGTAATATTGAGATTTTATAGTGTTTTTATTGAAGCTACTCTTTAAATTTTTAAGATTTTAAAGATTTAGAATGACACTATTTTATTATGGTATTTTTTTGAAGGGTTTATTTAATATATACTTTTCAGTGGAAGTGAATTTTTTTTATAACCTTTCATCCTTGAAGGGTTAGATGAATATATGTCCTTCCAAATGAAATTAAGAGTAGATCTTCAAATTTGATCACTGAAAGATCACACTTTATTTTAAAAAAATCAACTTAAACACTATTTCTTTTGTATGTGTTCTCTTTTCCATAAATGCAATAACTATTATTTTTTAATGTTCTCTTTTGGTCGATATGAATACATGCACTTCTCAAACAAAGTAGTTATTTTCTATATGTCAAACAACACATTCATTTCAAAACTAACCAAAATAAGTGCCTATCCCTTCCCCAGAACTCATAAAATTTACTTATCTCTACAAACGACCCCTTCTTTCTCCTGACTTGTGCTTCTCCATATTAAATGAAGACCTCACTGATTCAGCAAAGTTGAAGGTGCTTAATGCTATGGTACCATTGTTCAACGTTCATCCTCAATATATATGTATCAGGGCTTGTGCCCGGCTTGGCCTTCTCTGTAACGAGTCAACCCACTACAGATTCACCGCACCCAAACTTACTACACACCCGTCTCTTTTTTTCTTCTCCTCTTATGAGCATTGTTGATCCCTTCAGGTGCGTAGGAAATAGTAGCGTAGGAAATAGTAGTCAATCATAATATGAAAATATGATTAGGATATTTGAGCATAGAATGATCGAAAATGAAGGCCTAATCCCCCATAATAATCAATCCATGGTGAAATAAAGAATCAAAAGGAAGTTGCGAAGAACTCATCAATAATATGAAAATATGATTAGGATATTTGAGCATAGAATGATCGAAAATGAAGGCCTAATCCCCCATCATAATCAATCCATGGTGAAATAAAGAATCAAAAGGAAGTTGCGAAGAACTCCTCTTATTAACTGATTCACATATATATTAAATTCATAATATTTTTATTTCATATTTATATGACTGTTAGGGGGAGTCTGGCAAAGATATTAAACTTAAACATTATTTTGTTCTTACTATATTTTTGTTTTAGATATTATATATCTATTTAATATTATTGAAATAAATAGTGAGGTTGCTGGTGTTTATTAGTCATTACAATAATATTCTTCAAGGCATCAAAGCTCAACATATGACTAACAAATTATGTGAAAATGTTTATCTTACTTTTATTCGAGAAATAATATATTAAAAATTTCAATTAATTTCTTATCTTTAAAAATTCAATAAACCATATCAATTTTAATCAACATTGATCATCAATTTAGTTATTAATATTAATTTATATTTAAATATATATATATACATATATGAGGCTTGGCCTCCTCTGTAACGAGTCAACCCACTACAGATTCACCGCACCCAAACTTACTACACACCCGTCTCTTTTTTTCTTCTCCTTTTATGAGCATTGTTGATCCGTTCAAGTGCGTAGGAAATAGTAGTCAATCATAAGATGTATGCCAATCAATAATATGAAAATATGATTAGGATATTTGAGCATAGAATGATCGAAAATGAAGGCCTAATCCCCCATAACAATCAATCCATGGTGAAATAAAGAATCAAAAGGAAGTTGCCAAGAACTCTTATTAACTCATTCACATATATATTAAATTCATAATATTTTTATTCCATATTTATATGACTTTTAGGGGAGTCTGGCAAAGATATTACACTCAACCATTATTTTGTTCTTATTATATTTTATTTTAGATATTATAAGTTTATTTAATATTATTGAAATAAATAGCGAGGTTGCTAGTGTTTATTAGTCATTACAAAATATTCTAGCGCATCAAAGCTCAACATGTGACTAGTAAGTTATGTAAAAATGTTTATTTTATTTTTTTCAAGAAATAATATGTTAAAAATTTCAATTAATTTCTTATTTTTAAAAATTCAATAAACCATATTAATTTTAATTAACATTATTTATTAATATTTAGTTATATATATATGTATGGGCGTGGTTTACGGACACCTTCGATCAATGGGTGGCGACCTTCGATCAATGGGTGGCACTACGTTCACTAGAAAAATTTAGGCTTGACACTCGGCAGCCTACTGCAATACAGATCTTTCTAGAATTGAACCTGTGACCTCCCATCTAGCGAGACCCCATCTTGACCAATTAAGCTAA
>APFE031444810.1:77988-107229 GCA_000404065.3 Pinus taeda
AAAAAAATTGCCGCAATATCATCTTATCCTAAGTAGGCTGTGGAGGCAAAGTTTGTAATATTATCTTATCCTAAGTAGACTGGTTGAAGCTGCAAGTTATTTTATCCAAAGTAAACTAGTTGAAGCTGCAAGTTATTTTATCCAAACTTTAATTGCCAACTTCCACAACACGAATTTTGCATGGCCGTAGCCACTTGTCTTCAGTTGGCCACTTGTCTTCTGTTGGTCTTCAATTCTAAATGCTATATGGCAGCGTGCTCGCCCTTTTGTTCGCCATTCATTCCTGTCAGCGTTACCCTACAACCAAGCTCCACCATGGTAACGGCTAAGCTTCACTTTTCACTGCATTCTGCCCTTCCAGATTTGGTTTGGTTCAGGTATCCTTGCTAGCGTCTGACTAATCTACTAGTTAAACTTATATTCCTTTCTTCCGCAAGGGTATTCCTTTCTTCCGCAAGCGTAATTTTCTGCGCGACTTACTGTCTTCGCCTTCTTTGAACAAAATACCACTACAATTACGGAAATAGGTTCTTGGTCTCTTGCAGGGTTATCATTATGTTGTGGTAAATGACTATAATTTAACCTCTCGCTTAGTTTTTCAGTTTAATTTTTTTAAATGACAGTAAGCATTTACACTGTATGCTTGCAACGTTCAATATGCTTTCTAGTGGTGGTCTACTAGTATATGCCCTTGCTCCCTTTGTGAAATACTCAGGTAAGTTCTTTGTTCTCCCAATGAGTGAGTTCTTAATATCATTGTTTGTGCTAGAAGAAGTCCCAACCTAGCTCCATTGTTCCCTTCCTTGCAGGAAATTGGTCGTCGACTATGTGTTACATACATTATTTTTGGTTATATCCGGTGATTTGGTTTTCCAGGTTCCTCAGTTATATCTATATCATGACGTCCACCTGCAATTTAAAATTTAGAACCCTAATATATTTTGGGTTTTTTCATTCGGACCGTTTTCTTTGATATTTTTTATTGATGGACTGTCCACCATAATATAGGGTCTGAATTTTACTTTTTATACTATATATCGATAGTTAATGAGCGTCTATAAATTTTCTTTCAGGGTTTGGAATTTAAATAATATAGGATCTGAATTTTATTTTTTATATATGGATATTTAATGAGTGTTTGTAAATTTTCTTTCAAGGTTTCGAATTTAAATAATATATTTCGGGTTTTCTGTTCGCACCGATTTCTTTGAGAATTTTGGTGGACGGATCTCGACCATAATATATTCTAGATTTTATTTATACTATATATGGACAGTTAATGACGGTCTTCCAATTTTCTTGGGTGGTTTCGAATTTAAAATTTATTATTGTTCTTTTTCGAATTACTGTAATCATGCCTTTAGTTTAGGAGATAGCTTTGGAAATATAGTTCGATTCACTCATTATATGCTTAATGATTTTGTTATTTATCAGTGTGCTGTTGTGAATAATATGCATAATATTTCATTAGCTCTCAGAAAATTTATATATAAATTTTTATGCATCTCCATTAGGTTTGCTTTTAATTAAAGTAGGTAGGTTTCGAGTGTAGGGAACCATATTTGTGTTCGAAATTTCACTTATTTGTTCTAAAAATGACCAGACTTCACTTCTGATATCCCTGAGTTCCCTGTTCTCCTGTAATATACATTTATTATATAGTGATAGTCTAGATTCTATTTAAATTTTACAATGGTTGAATTTAATTACAAAGATGATAACTGGTATTAGATTTACTTGCAACTATTTTTGTTCAAAGCAGATGATGAATGCATGCGAGTTCAAGACAAAAATACCAAAAATGTGTTTTCCACCACAATGATTTATCACTATTATCGTCAGCCTTGTAGGGACTCTACTTTCATGCAAGAAAATTCCATCGAATTTTGAGTGTTCTCCACAAATGCTGCAGATTATTTAAATTCCAGCAGAGAAAAACACTATAAGATAACGCATTAGTGCATACCTCTCAAGTTACAGTCGGAATACAGGTGCTTGAACATGCAGTTCAGCCTTTCTAACTCTGATACTCGAAAAAATCTTGGGTGTTATTACTAGCGGAAATTATGAGGTTGCCGTAGCAATGCAATGTGAACATAAGTGTAAAATGTAAAAGATTCGACCATGGTCCGTAATTAGCTATCAGATAAATCCATGTTCAAAAGATGCTTATCCCTAAGTTGTTTGAGAAATTTTCAATGTAACTTCACCGAACAGTTATTGGATTCAAATATAACTACTCAGATTTTAAATTTCTAAACTGAATATGAAGATTCAATAGAATATTCATACTCTAACGTTATAGACATTCCTTTTCTATATTATTCCGAAAAATGTGGGACACGCAAAAACATTTGAATTTGTTTTCATCATTACAACGTCTGAGAAAACTCAAGCGAAAAATCCCACCAAAGTGTCAGTTGAAGGCAAATGCCGGACGACCTTCTATCTCTAAATTGTATTGGAGCACATGGTTACTTTGTTATTATATTTTAATTTATTTTTAATTTTAACTACGATCTTACCTGACTTTGTTTTTTATGATGTTCCTGGCATTTTCTTTTACACAAAGCATAATTTTGACATTCTCTTCATGCCATAGGTGAGATACACCAACAATAAAATCAATAAAAAGAAAAAGTTGGAATGATCAGTGAAAACACGATAAAAGAAAAGAACTGGAGATCTGGGAAATGAGTTTACCTGGTTCAATTTTGGATTGGGTCTTGGTTACGTTTTCGTTTTCTTGGAAACGCAGTAGGTATTTTCTCTTTCAAGACTATATATACTTCAGTCCAATGTAAAAGTATCCAACTGTAAGACGGCTGAGTTTGTTTTCTTGGAGATGCAAAGGAATTTTCTCTTTCAATCCTGTACAGACTTATTTCATACGTAAAAGTTTCCAGCTCTCAGACGGCTACCAGAGTGAAGGGTTAATATCAAACTCTCACAACGGTGATTCCCGTTCTAGTGCCGGGGTCTAATTTCTGCTCGTTATTGATGTGTATATTGTCATTCCAAGTGGTTCATTGTTTTATTTCTGCTCGTTATTGATGTGTATATTGTCATTCCAAGTGATTCATTTTTTTATTGGGATTCTGGATTAAGGCTTTATTGATATTGTGTACATTGTGTTTGTCTTAGACCACATCTTCTGAGAGTTTGGTATATTCTCTGTAATTTCCTACGTTTTCTTTAGCTAAAAGATATGTTGTAGCATTTTGTCTAACCCCTGTACTTTTAATTTGGTCTTCGTTTGGTGATTTATTCAAGGCATCTTTATCTCGATTGTTGATTAAATGGATGGTCGCACCCATATCCGTTTGATTGTGAAATATTCAGTGAATCAATGATCTAGATTTGGGATTTCAGGTTAAAGTCAATTTAGATAGTCAAAGGATTTGAACATACATTTTTGTTATAGTTTTTCGTAAGTGAATCTATGATTAATGAAGAGTTAGAAACAATATGGATAATAGTAAAGTGAAAGAAGGTTGGAAGTTGAAATATCTATTGACGGTTCTTTGTTTTATACATTTTGTATTTAATTCTAAAAACTACTATTGAAATAAAGTTATTTAAATTCGAAGTATAAAATCTCGTAGACTGCTAAAATCTTTATCCATCACTAAAAAATAGTTCTTGTCTTGTACAAGAGGAACAAGAAAAATGTCACATACCCTTGTTGCCTAAATAAAGCCATTGAAAAAGGGATAAAGCCATTGAAAAAGGGAAAGCAAGGTCTGTCAAGTTGTGGTAACACGGCTATTATACGTATTTTGCGGTTCTATCCCATGATTGCAGGTGGCCGCACGGTGGGAGAGGACCCTTGCCCTCGGAAGGTGGCAACCCCTCTGATCTCCTCTTTCTTGCAGGAGGTGGCCGCGACCAAGCCCTTTGCTGCCCCGCCCATCCATTTCTTCTGAGCAAAGAAGAAATAATTTGGGAGAGGTAGAGGTAGTTTATCTTAATTTGGGCGCTAATTAATTGCTCATATTAACCACAACCATGCATAAAGAAGACTATTCTATCTAACTACAGGAGGGCTCTGAAGGGCTTGGCTGCGGCTGCAACTCTTTAGGCCAGCGCTGTGTTGCAGGTAAATCTTTTAGTTCTCTTTTTATCTTTCCAAGAATCACTTTTTGGCCGCTTAAAACAAAATTTGTTATTTTCTATTTTCTCTTATGTTTTTCATATTTGGGATTTTAGTTTGGTTCATTTAATCCTACAAATCTACTCTATCCAAGAATTGTTTATTGATTGTTAGTTTTGGGCTAAAAATTTGCCCATACTCTGGATTTCAGATACTTGAACTTAGCAACTATATATAGTCATGATGTAAGGAAAATTGGTGTGGTTGGTAGGGCTGTATTGGACTGTGAAAAGCATCTAGCTTATAACATTGTTTTATTGTCCAGAAACAATAAAAGAAAAATATCAAGAGAAAAATGGGGTACTTACTATTGGACCATTTTAACAGGTACTTACTATTGGACCATCTTAACTACTTTCGGCCGCCTCTTCAAGAAAATAACAAAAATAAGAAATCTGTTTCCAAGCCGCTTTTGTAAGAAAAATAAGAAATCTGTTGCCAAGCCTGTAAGAAAAATAACCATCTTAACTACTTTCGGCCGCCTCTTCAAGAAAATAACAAAAATAAGAAATCTGTTTCCAAGCCGCTTTTGTAAGAAAAATAAGAAATCTGTTGCCAAGCCTGTAAGAAAAATAAGAAATCTGTTGCCAAGCCTGATCTGATACTGTAGATTGAGGCTTTGTCGCTGAACATTTTGGAGCCAGGGTTCGAGGGGAGACATTTTCCTCAAATAAAATTAGATAATGCAACCATTTCAATGCCATTGTATACTTTGTTTCCTTGCATTCAGAACAACCGATTCTTATTTTCTCTCAACTTCTTCGTATTTTTGTTGTGTTATTCTTCACGATGTCCCAGATTGGCGTAGTGGAAACATGCACATAGACATCTGGGCAGCAATCGAGGCATACAGAAGCAATTAAGAAAACATGGTGTGGTTGAAAACACAGTTGTGGAGAGTGGGTGCATGCAAGCCTACTTGGCATTTCCTTTTATATTTTATTTTAAATTATTTCATTTAAAATGATTTATTGATTACTAGATTTATTATTTATTTTAATTTTTGTTATTTTTTATTTATTATATTAAAAAATGAATAACAACAGGCTAAACTCATAGGATAAAAATTTTCTCTTAGCAGTTAAGCTGAAAGTATTTTTCTTTTAAAACACTTGAACTTGACTGCATTGACTAACTGAGAGAACCACGACGGCCAACGAATATTTATTATTATTTTAAAAAATAAAAATGTTTTTCTTTTATTTAAAAAAAATATTAAAAATATAAAAAATATATTTTAAAATTAAAATAAATTAATAATTGGGAAAGAAAAAATGACTATTTTTTTTTAAATATAAAAAATACATTTTATATTAATATATTAATTAAATTGAAAAAAAAAAGAAGGACTAATTTTCTTTTTAAAAGGTTAAATTTTGATGGAATTTTTTTTTAAAGGTTAAATTTTGATAGAATCTTCCTTAAATATATGCAACGAATTACACATTGAACGAACTATTTCAGTTCCATTTCAAATCGAACAGTATACAATCCATTTGTGTTGTCCTTGCAGACCTCGGCAGGGACTACTGCCACTGCAGTGACTCCTTATTATAAAAAAATTTATTCCAAAAATATACTTTCTCATTTTTTAATACTTACTAGGCTTTTTCCATTATAGCTAAACACATATCGACCATGTAACTTAATTCTTAATGTGTTTATAATATGATTTTACTTATAATATTAATATAAGTATGTTATCCCTTACTACTCTTTGATCCATAATAAGTCTTATGGCACTATGAACTATTGAAAAGGATTCGTACTCCATGAATGTTATCTACATGTAATTTCTGAGTAGGCACATCCCCCTTTTACTCATACAACCTTTGTTAGTTACTCTACCACTAGTATGGAATTGTCAAAAAAAATAATATCTTCTTTCCTGCATACGAAAGTTATATATATATATATATACTTTAAATCATATTATTATACTTCTCTCTGATGGCTCTATTAAAGTATTCGCCCAGCTATAGTTGCTAAAAATAGAATATTGTTAATATAAAGATTTTGGGTGTACTTTTCGATTTCTTAATCAAGATTTTTATCTAGACTCGTGAACATATTTAAATATTAATAAAGTTCGAGCATAATTTACATATTCCATGTTTCCTTACCTGAATTTATTTCCCATATTCATCTAGAAGAACTTATTAAAGTTCCCATTCACTTATGTTCCAATTAACTCTCGTGGGAGATATTACTTAATTATTTCTAGTTTTAGTTTATGCTTCTTGTGTATGCCTCCACTATTGAACCTTGCCCTTATTCTTAACTAAGGGTATAGTTTATAAAATATTATTTTGTTTATATTCTCTTCCCGAGAGTCTAGAATCCCCTTATTATAAAGGGTGAGACTTTTCTCTTCTAACTTTTAGAATATAATTTTATAAGTCATAAATATATATTTATATTTATTATGATTTTGGTGTATGCATGCACTATTGAACCTTTCCCTTATTCCTAATTAAGGGGAAAGGTGATAAAATACTATTTTTTTTAGATCTTCCTCTTAAGAGTTAGAGTAAAATCCCCTTATTATAAAAGACGAGACTTTTCGCTTCTAATTCTTAGAATTTAATTTTATAAGTCTTGCGCACATACACATACACATATATATACCATAATTTAATTGAATAGATTAACTTAAGTTAGACATTTAACCATATTGTAGTAATTGTAACAATTGCGATAAATGTATATGTATAGTTTTGTTGATAATAACCTACTCAATCTTCGTTTTTGCAGCTGTCTTATGCTTTAGTCAATGGTCAAAATGACAGAAAGGATGTCTCTTTTTTGATTGCATGGACAGTCAATTAGTAGCATCAGAAATGCTCATAGCATATGCAATGTAACTTTTTATTTCCTTAATAAAAAGTTCGCTTTTTCTTCGGGAAAAAAAAAAAAAAAATTAAATTAAAATTAAAAATTAAAAATTAACCTACTCAATCTAACCAGCACATTTAGCTTCTTGTATAGTTCAACAAATTATATCAAGACTCATAATAGCTTTAGTAAATAACATTAATAGATAAAATTCAACATTTAATAACAAAATCACAATTACCTGACCGTAACTAGTCACTTGGTAACACTTAGGGAGAGAGCACATTCCTCCCTACCAACAAACTGCAATAAAAAATTCCTTACGAGCTGGGACTTCTTACGTTCAAGAATCACCACCCCTGTTGTATTTGTTTTTGGTATTTTTATGACGTATGATGTTCCTCTACGAAGAACTCCACTCTCAGGTTATGTGTGCATTCGTGTGCCCTTGATTTAGGTGTTAGCAGATAAAAATAATTTGAGACATCCAACTCATTTGAATGGTATTAAGTTAATTAAAAATTATAATGTAAAAATCCATCGAGGATAAGACTCATAATGCAGCAATCGAGCCTATCAAGACATGGCTCGAAGTATAGATGCGTGTTTCAATCTCGAATTCAAGAATATTTAGAAGGGTATCTTCTACAGGTCTCTTCTATTGCATATGGCACGGTGACAAACACCACTCTCACTGCGTCTAGTGCTCAGGAAAACACCAAGTGGCCTAGCTCATCAACAAGATCGCTTCTTTGAACCAAACCCTTGACCTCGTTGTTGCTCGGCACTACTTCCAGGTGCTTATCTTAATCATGGTACTAGAATGGAGTCGAGTTGGCCATCTGCGCTTAGACAAATTCAATCTCATTCGTGTAAATATTGCACTTGACACAACTCGAGTTTTATAGTAAGTTGTATTTGATTGATCATTAAATATTTCGCTAATTGAGTTTGGCACCAGACTGAATCTTATGTTTTCACACTTGAAATTGGTTTTCCAAGTATTTGCATGAAGTTTTCTCTCCATCTATTTTGCATAAAAAATTCAAGTCATCTAATATTTTTCTCGATGATGATTTAACCCTTGTCTATTTGATTGTGGAAGTGTTGCCCTCAATCCAAATTCTAAGCATCAAGTGTGATTCATGATGGTCTAAAATGAACATTTCCCTTCTCAACCTTTTCATGACAGCCAGTCATACCAGAGAGGACACTGAAAACTAGAGGACCAAAATTACAATGATGTTTTATTTTTAGGTTCAGGTGTTGGGTTCATTTGGGTCCAGTGCTCCTGAATATGTCATGTCCATAATCTATACAATCAAGAGCGATGTATATAGTTTTTGAATGGTAATGCTTGATCTTTTGCAGATTAGAAGCTCTTGGATATATATCTCTCTTATTTTGAGAGAAACTTGTGGGATGTACCAAAATAAATACCCTTCTAATTTATTTTGTCCTTCTGCAGTTCAAGAAAAAGGTCATAACAATCATTAGCAAGATGGGCCACCCCTCAGCTTCATGATATTGATGCATTGGAAAAGATGGTTGATCCATCTTTGAAGGGAAGTTATCGTATTAAATCGCTCTCATGATTTGTTGATATTATTGCCCTTCGTATTCTGGTATAATCTATAGGAGAAAATGAAATATGGAAATCACGTTCTCAAAATTTATAAATTGTAGGGTCTGGAGAGGCATGGTGCATGGGGTTGGCAACTTAGCACCTTAAAGAGTGTGAATAATTGTAACAAGAAAGAAGGCATCCCATTATCAAAAACTCACTATGATTTTATTATGACCACCCTAAACTCTTTATATATATATATATATATATATATTATATATTATATATATATATATGTGCATGTAAACGTAGTTATACTTCACCGAGGGATTTTAAAGTTAGGAAGAAGATATACACTTTGCAACTGCTACCACAATTTCCTTTGTAGGTCAACTATCTATTCTAATTCCATTTTATGTTTTTAATTTGTACTGTGTAAGGTGGAGTTGAAAAAAAGCCTTCGTCATTTCTTGTGTTGCACACAAGAAATCCACATACACTCCATGGCACTTGTAACTCTCTCTATGTGCACCAGAGTATGGCAGAAAACTAGTGTCTTGACTCTAGATAATGCAATTAGGTATATTGAAGGTGAACAATGGTAAAGACCCATTTAAAGTGGTTATGGAGCTACATAAATCAGAAATGTGTCAAATATTGAAATTCATATATGCATATTTAGTTATGTTTGAAATGTATGTGTTATAGTTGATGTGCTTTTTTGGCAACATGTAAATATTTTTGTTTAATTGGTGGGGAGATATGAACCCCAAATTCAATGTTAAGTGATTGTAAATTCTTTTTTTTTTTTATTGGAAAAAAGTAGAGAATTTGAGGGTCTCATCAATGTTGTAAACCTATATTCTGTTACCTTATTGGAGAAACACATTCTCCATGAGATTTTAACATGAGTCTCCACAAGGATACCCACAGTATCTACTAATGTTGGTGTTATTGTGTGTGTAGTAATTTTTAATAAGTTTGGTCTCATGACAAAGAAAGAGTATCAAGAGAGTTGGTAACAATCAATCAATCAATATATATATATATATAATACAATTTATGGTTGGGTCAAAAGTACCACTAAAACTATTAACACCACCTCTCGGAATGATATGGAAATCATGTTCTCAAAATTTATAAACTGTAGGCTCTAGACGGGCATGGTTCACCTTAACCAACATTCTTAATTGTGATAAGAAAGCAAGCATACCATTATCAACAACCCACTATGAATTTATTATTAGCACCCTATACTCTTCATGTATATATATGTGCATGTCCACATAGTTATACTTCACCCATGGATTCTGAAATTTAAGCAGAAGCTATACACTCTACAACTGCTGCCACAATTTCCTTTGCAAGTCAACTCTCTATTCTAATTCCATTGTATGTTTTTAATTTGTACTCTGTAAGGTGGAGTTGAAAGAAATACCTTCGTCATTTGTTTTGTTGCACACAAGAAATCCACCTGCACTCCATAGAACTTGTAATTGTGGGTGATCTCTATGTATGCGCTAGAGTACAACAGAAAACCAATGTGATGAATGTAGATAATGACATTGGATATATTGAAGGTGAAAACTGGTAAAGACCCATTTAAAGTGGGTCTAGAGTTACATAAATGAGCATTGTGTCAAACACTGAAACTAAGATATCCATATTTAGTTATGTTTGATATGTTTGTACTAGAGATGATGTGTTTTTTTGGAACATGTAAAACTTTTTGTTTAATTGGTGGGGAGGTATGAGCCGTAGCTTTGATGTTAAGTGATTGTAAATTCTTTAGTTTGACTGATTGGAAAAAATTAGAGAATCCCAGGGCCTCATCAATGTTGTAAATTTATATTTTGGTACCTTAGTGGGGAAACACATCCTCCATAATATTTGAACATGAGTCTCCACAATAATACTCACAATCTATACTAATGTTGGTGCTATTGTGTGTGTAGGAATTTTTAATTAGGTTGGTCTCATGATAATGAAAGGCTACCAAGAGAGTTGGGAACTATATATATATATATATATATATATATATATATATATATATATATATATATATAAAGACAAGCTTTGGTTATTGGGTCATAGGTACCACTAAAACTATTCACACAAACTCTGTGAATGATATGGAAATTATGTTATCAAAATTTATAAACTCTAGGGTCTGGAGGGGCATGATGCATGAGGTTGGAAACTTGGCACCTTAACCAATGTGCATAATTGTAATAATAAAGCAAGCATACATTTATCAACAACCCACTACAATTTGATTATGACCACCCTAAACTCTTCATGTATATTGTAAGACCCCGTTATTGTAAAATCATCTATTTTTATGTAATTATTATTAGTATGTTGGAAAAATGATGATGAGATAGTCGTCAAGGATAGTGATGTAATTAAATCAATAAATTTTTGAATATATCTGGAAATTGTGGAGATGGACACACAGTGTAAAAGATGCTTGCCCAAATCTAAAGCAAATCAAATTTGAATTAGAATTCTCTCTCTCTCTCTCTCTCTCTCGTCTTCTCATCTACTCTCTCTATCTCTATATATATATATATATATATAATAGGGATATAATATACTAAGAATTTTTATAGATAATATATATATATAATATAATGGGGGATAAACGTAGGATTTTTAGGAAATACTAAAGAAAAGCCTAGGCTAAAGGGGTAACGGATCCCAAGAAGGAAGGACATTGTCAAGGAAAATTTTGTGGGAAGAATAATTTCAAAAAGACATTATGTAGAATCAGTAGAGTTTACTAATGATGGAAATTCATCAGAGCTCGAGGAAGATTAGAGGTTGGTCCATTGTTGGGTGGATCAATTTGGTCAAGGATGCAATTCCCAGATCTGTTACTGGTTAGAGGTTATTATTGAGTTATCTACCTTTATTGTTATTTTGTAAAAATTTGAATCTAAGTCGAGTGTATTACTTAGGTAGAGAAATGAGTAAGCTATATGATTCATGTAAGGAATTGACAAAATAGTCTTGTTATGAAATTGCATGAGTAGTTAGCTTGTTGTGTAGAAAGAATATCTGTGAAAGTATCATGATGATTATGTAAACTATCTTGGACTTTTGTTGATATGTTTCAAAGGTTCTTCCTTGCAAATTTGGATGGAATTTGGTTCTCCTATAATATTATTTACTATTAATTTAAAAAATATTGCAGAATTACTTGATGCATGAATACATATTTTAGAATAATCGTAACATTACTTAATGCATGATTATATTTCAGAATAAATGCAGAATTTATTGATGCCTAATTATATTTCTTAATAAATGTAGAATTTCTTGATGCATGATTATATTTCAAAATAATTTACAAAATTATTTGATTCATGAATATATTTTAGAACAATTGCATTGAATACTTTTCAGAATAATTGTAGAATTTCTATGCATGGGTCTAGTAAGCACATATGTGAAAATGTAGAAGAGAGGTATACCTGCAAGGGTGCAAGTGTGGAGTAGGGTTGGCTGGAATAGAGGAAACATGAAAACACCCTATACTACCAAGAGTTGAAGAGTAGATTTAGTTGGCATGGAGATGTAAAGTTAAGAGATATCAACTTACGTAGCTAGAAACCACTATTCCTCCCCGTACAACATTTTGTTTAGGTGAGCTCAATGGTAGGCTACTTGGATTGAAATATGTATATAATCTAAAATTAAATTTGAGCTATGGAAAAAATGATTTTGGAAAGAGGTAAAACCTGGATGCTGAGAGTGAGTATTTGAGAGAGGGAACTTGAGAATAAATTAGTTAACTTAAAATTATTGTTGGACTATAGTAGAGGTAACTAAGGCCAGAGAATGATGTTGACGACACAATTATGTTGCACAAAAAAATCTATAGACATAGAGCCTCGAGAAAAGGTATTTAAGTCATCGTTATGTGAGAGACGCATCCCTAACTCAGGCAAAGAGTTGAACTAGGCGGAACATTAACTTCTAGTTCACTCCCAAGAAAGAGAGGAACTTCCAATAGAGTTAAGTAGAGGTAGAGTTGAGTCTAACCTAATCTACCAGAGTTAAGTGGATCTATGAGATTATGTACTAATTAGTCACTAGGATCACTCAGAAATGGTGAATTAGTTAAAAGTGTCTGATTGGAACATTCAGATTAAAAAAAAAATTATGATCATTCCTTATTCTTAATTACACATTACAGTTCATAGGTCGAACTATTCATTGTGCAAGCTAATACTTCGAATTCCTCGTAGTAAGACAATTACTGGAAATTATGCACCTAGTGAATTAACGGTATGCATTTCTGAACACAAAGACAATTATTGAAAACCATTCATAAAGAAAATTAATAATATACATTTTTGAACAGTAAGACAATTACTGGAAACCATTCATTAAGAAAAATAATAATATACATTCCAGAACAGTAAGACAATTATGGGCAAACCATTCATCAAGCGAATTACTGGCATACATTTCTGAATAGTAGGACAACTACTGAAAGCTACCCATCAAACCAAGTACTAGTAGAATATATGGTACAACAATACAATGGTTATGCCCAATACATTAAGAAAAATATTCTTACATTTCATTTACAACATGCCATAGTTGCGTACATCTTAGGTCGTCATTCTAAAATAAAAAGCTGAGAAGAAAACATGATATGGGGAAATAAAAAACGAGCTAGCAATATATATCACTTGCTACCTAATTTCATAAGCAGATGGGATTACATACAAAAGAAACCCATGCACTAACTAGAGGCAAATTGGTGGAAATAAAATGCAACAGTGACCTTTACTAAAAGTCACAATGAAGATTCTTCATGAAATTCCATGCACAATATATCATTTAATAGGAAATTAATTACTTCCATGCTCAGAGGCATTTTTATAGTGCTACCATTGTTTAAAAACAACATAGAACTCAAACCCCCAAGGCAACATGGTCTGCCCTAGAGAGGAATCCTGTGGCTATCAAGAATTAGTAAAACAATTGAGCGGTACGCTTGACGCTTTATCCTAAGAACAATAAGGTAAACAATTACAATTTTAAAAAAAATTTAAAGCCCCTCTCCAAATTGCAGTAAGACGGCCGCAGAGGAAGTCGAGTGCGAAGTAACCAACATGGAAGGAAATGGATGCCATGTCAAAGAACACATATCTAAGGTCACAATACACATGTTCTGGATGCCATGAGAGTAATGGTGTACCTATGTCAAACTCAACGCAAAAGAAGTGTCACTAGTGACCATAATCGCTTCACTGTTGATAATGTAATTGAGAAAAGAGAAGAAAAACAAGAACAATTATCCTTACGTGTGAAATGGGCGTCAGAATGAGACTTTGCAAAATTCCAAAGTCTGGAATTGGAAATGAAGAAAAACCAAAGCAACCCCACCGAAATTAGTAAGCATGGGAGGAATTGTGAGAGAAACTATAGTTTAAACCCTACATTGTAAGAGAAAGCTTCTTACCATAATCGCAAGGTATTGAGGGTGCCTCCATGGTGTGGTTCCCAAACTGGTGCACAAAAAACATAGGGGAAGAGAACCCAAGTTATATTGTCATTGTGGATGGAAGTAAATCAAAACCAATAAACCTAGAAACATAAGGCAAAATTACCTCACTGAAGAAGAATGACAGATAAAATTCTGCCACTCCAAAGGAAGCCATTATGCAGAATTTGAAGAAGGGAGTTTAGGCCATAGTCCGTAGAGTCATGGGGCTCCTCAGGTGACAACAGAATGTGCCCAAGAAAAGAGTTACAATATAGGCATAGCAGAATACACAAGCACAGGGCAAGGTTTCCAAAAATCTCCCCTCTCCACAGCAAAACAATAAACACAATGAACGGAAGTTCTCTAGTATGAAAAGTTTGGGTTAATAGAAAAAATCCACACCATAGATGATTGGTAGGAGATTTCAATTGTAAATTTTTCATTACCTTGGTAGAAGAGAATTCATAAGGTGGTGGTACCCGTTCACGTGATTCAGGACCCATGGTGGAGGGTTTCACATGGTCCAGCACCCATGGGGTAAGGGGATAGGTTGGTGGAGAGTGTAGGAAACCAACTGTAACCATAGCCTAAATTAAATACATACATTAGGCCCTACCTCCAAACTTAGGCGTGCTAAATATAACCACTAACATCAACAGAGATAGCATAGGAGTGAACCATAGGTAAGTAGAAAGAGCATAGGGTATAGTATAGCGCATATAGGTGCGTAGACTATAGGATATAACGACATCTGCCTCAAGATTTTACATAGCACCATTAATAGATGTATAGCCACTAGGGGAACAATGAACCATAAAATTGTCTACATCAACATTGAACCAGTAAATCGAACTTACCAAGGATGTGTGTAACCGTAAGAGATATGAATAGAGATGAGAAATATTTACATCAATTAAATATGGTATAGTGGTGAAGTAAGCACCAAGAAGATACCCAAGGGGTTATATCGATAATGAAATTCAACAATTTAATATATATATATATAAAAGAAAAGAATAATAATAGTATGAGTGAAAAAGTGTTACAGGTTGGTATGTGAAATATATATATGTGCATGTCCACACAGTTATACTTCACTCAAGGCTTCTGAAAGTTAGGAAAAAGATATACACTCTGCAATTGCTGCCACAATTTCCTTTGTAGATCAACTTTCTGTTCTAATTCCATTTCATGATTTTAATTTGTGCTCTATAAGGTGCAGTTGAAATAAGAAAAACTTTGTCATTTATTTTGTTGTAGAAAAGAAATCCACCTGCACTCTATAGCACTTATAACCATGGGTGATCTCTATGTATGTGCCAGAGTATTACAGAAAACCAGTGTGTTGACTATAGATAATGCAATTGGGTATATTGAAGGTGAACACTAGTAAAGACCCATTTAAAGTGTGTCTGGAGTTACATAAATGAGCAATGCATCAAATATTGAAACTCATAGATGCATATTTAGTTATGTTTGATATGTCTGTACTACAGTTGATGTGTTTATTTTTTTGGAAAATGTAAACATTTTTGTTTAATTGGTGGGGAGCTATGAACCCTTGCTTTGATGCTAAGTGATTGTCAATTCTTTTGTTTGATTGATTGGAAAAAGGTAGAGAATCCCAGGGCCTCATCAATGTTGTAATGTTATATTTTGGTACCTTAGTGGGGAACACGTCCTCCATGCCATTTGAACATGAGTCTCCATAATGATGTCCACAATATATACTAATGTTGGGGTTACTGTGTGTGTAGACATTTTTAGCTAGTTTGGTATGTAATTTTCATTGAGAGATTCGATCTATGTAGACAATTGTCTTTGTTATAACTTATATGATTCCATATGATAATAGGATTCTGGCTTCAAGAAAAAGTTCAGAGTTCAAACACAACTACATATTTTACTAATTATCACCTTGACTGGGAGGACAACAGAGGCACCCCGATGACAATGTATACATTAAACATATAAATGTAAATAGTGGTTTACTTGTGAACTAAGTCTAACATAAAGTGCATAAGAAATTCAACCTCCTTCGATCAAACTTTCTCAGTGGATATGTATACCAAGAAGGTGAGCTATCTTACAAAAAGGTTGATGATATAATCATGGGACAAAAAAATACTCCGTATAATGACTCAAAGTTTTGATGAAGAAAGTTAGAATGGCAACTGACTATATATATGTTTGGCCTCCTGAAGTTCTGGAAGAAAAATATTGGTAGAGAAATATGTTTCAATAGAAAAATATACCATTATATTTTCCTATTTAACATTCCTATATCTAGATTTGTAAGTGTTAATACTAGGAATCATGAACAAATTTAAGGTCCCTGCATAGGGAAATCATCCAACTGGTGCATACATTATAGCTTGCACTTGGGGATAAATGACTTCATGAATACATGGATGAGAGCTCAAAGCTCTTTGATGTGTGTCATGTACTTAAATGTGGGATTATAGGCCTAGATCAATACTAAAATGTTGTAGAGAACATTTCCATAACATTGAATGTTAATGGCAACCCAACAAGTCAATAGTGCATGCAGGTGACGAGGAGCATATCAGGGTGTTGGAGACCATATTGGGCGAGATGATGTGGATCTCTCAGGATGAAAATAGTAACATGTGCCCCTAAGAGTCATTAATTTGTGATTGGGTTAGAAAAAACTCAATCTGGTCCAGACAACCCAATAAACCGGTAGTGACACATCAAGAAAAGAGACACAGTCTACCTCTAGAGTCGTTGCAAAACCAGTGGATCAGTTTTTGATCTAATTTTCATGGGGTCTTCAAGAGTGAATAAAGTAAGATTTGAAAGTAATGGAAATTCTATCAAATTGGTTCCTTTGGACTGTCAAGTGGTTTCAATATGTTGATGCCTCTAAAATCATAGCACCAACATTGGGGGATAACCACCTGGTCTAGACCATAGTACAACTCCTTTTCCATTTGGGATGGTGGCTTCGCTTGGGGGTTATGGGACCAGTTTCCCAATAATGTGTGGTTTGATGAATGAATGTTTTAATGTATATCGGATATGGTAAGTGGTTTAATCTATGACTTTAAAATATACAAATACTCCTACATAACCCGGGTAATCTAATAACAATGCGAGTCTTGATAATTCCTAACAGACAAACGATCATATAGATGATTTACTTATCTATAGAAAGGTGTATTTAAATAATGATTACTTCGTTTAAGAAATTAAATAAAGTAATTATGAAAACATATCGCATGACATCATAACATTTATCGCTAATATATATCTCTAATTGTAACAATTCTAAATCATTCAGTAGAATTATTTCAAGCATATGAATACATCAACAATAGCAAAATTAAATGAAATGCCAATTAAATCAAGACAAAAAGAACAGTGATAGAAATACCACATGCATTTGAGTCTTGATCTATAAATAGCATTCCGGTTCCACCTCTTTAGTCCAGAAACTTCCACGAGATACAAAAATGCAGGTCTTGAAAAATTTCTTTCACAAAAATCTGAAACCTTGATCCACTGCTTATAAAAAAATAAATTTAGAAGCGCAGAAGTGCAACTTCTCAAGTCTGGTTTTTGTACAAATTGAGGACCCTTTGCTCAATAACATGAAAGGGTTTATATAATAGAACTAAAACAAACTATGAATATAAGTCGCTTAGAGTTGTTGGAACTGTATATATGCAAATCTAGGATTTGCATTACAAAAATAGTAGTACGATTGTCTTTGAAAAGGATTCATTGTATCTAGTTATGCTCCTGTATATACAACTGACAAATTGAGAGCATGTTTTGAATTTCCAGAGGATGAATCATCCTTGAGTGTATTTGTCCCGTGTACGCGGCATCTGAAATCTCGGGCTCCATGTAATCAACAACGTTAGTAAGGAATTTGATGGTCATCTGTTGACTGTACGGCTTGACCGAAAAGGACCAAAATGCATCCCAAGTAAGGCTTTGTACTCTACTGAGCTGTTCTTCTTTGGTGTCCAAATCCTACTTCCATTGATTTTCTAACATTTTCGCTCCCGAGAGGAGAATAGTTAGAAACCAAATTGACTCCATATAAATTATCATTTACCAACTCTGTTACATTGTTCATTATAGCTCTGGTCTTAGAAGTATCATTTTCTTCCTTTATTAACTGTGTTTCCCATTCCGAAAATAATACCTCTTTATACAACTCTTGAATTTTCAGTAGGTTTGCAGCTCTGCCTTCCACTGTGTTTTGCCATTTGAGAAAATTGGTGACCTTGTCATATGCATCCTCAAATTCCAATCTGGTATTAACTACATGATCGATCAATGATGCATTTATGATGCATAGTGGGTCGATAAGCAATATTTTATGGCAAAAGAGATTGAGTTGTTGCGATAATGCCTTATTTTCTTCTAGCGCTTCCTTCTTGAATTCCTCAACTTTTGGATAATCTCTGAACTGCTGTGTATATAGTTGAAGCTATGAGATTTCCTCCTCTTTTTCCTTCATTCCTTCTTGATGTGTCAATTTAAGTTGTTTGAGCTACTGGGACAACTGTTGTTGTTTCCACATGGCATGCTGGTCAATATTTTGTTTCTCCAGGTTTAATTGAACTTTGAGCTACTCGTTCCTCTACTTTTGTTTGGCCAACTATTCCTCAAGCCCATTAATCTTCTATTTTTTTGCTACTATTTTCTCTTCAAGCTGAAAAATACTTTAATATTTTTCTTTGATTAATATATTAACCTTAATGGCCTTATCAATTGTGGCAACTGTGTAAGCCCTTGCATATTGGGATAGCTTAGTCAAATCCTCGAAAGGATTGACCTCTGAATCCTTCCATATAACATTCACAAATTCTGATTAAGGAGTTATGGATGATGTCTGGTCAATTTTCCTCTTTTTCCTTTGTTTTCTGACTATAGCCCTGTGCTTATGACTGTAAAAGACATCCAAAGTTTGTATCTCCTCAACATTTAATGTAATTTCACTTAAACGGTTTTCAGGGATTATTTCAATTTCTTTATGAGCTATGACTATACTAGGTGTCTCTTCAATCGCGCTCTCAGTCATGATGTGCTATTGAGTTGGGGGCGATGCTGATGCAATACCGTTTTGGGGGTTGCTCTGGTTTTTTATTTGCTAATCAAATTGTTCCCATTCTTTTATCAAGATGGGGTCAATATTAAGCTCTGTGCCAAGGGGTCCACGAGTATTTTCAACTGTTTCCCCTTTCCCAAAAATCTCTACAATTTTCTGCTCCTTGCTATGTTCTTCTTGCTGAACAGTAGGGGTAGTATTTAATAAATCTAGAGGCAATGTTTGTAACCTCCTTGTCCTGTATTCCATGAATCAATTCATCTTTGCAGTTCCTAGTTTGAATCTTTCTAGATGAGTTACTTGTGAAAATAACTCTGTAAAAACAAATAAATCATCAAACTCATCCTCCTCATGCATAAGTTTAGCAATTTGCACCTGACTGGTGAAATTGTATGTGACCTTGTTTTGATCATACTGTCTCTTAGGAATTACTGCTAGACTCAGGTCCTTAGTTTTCTCTGCCTCTTTCTCCACATGCTTAAAGTCATGCAATGTGTAAGTGCCATAGCGGAGGGGAAATGGAGGCCACACTTGTTTTTTAGAGTCACTGATGTTCCTAGTCATTCCGTTCTCCACCATCTAGTATTCTATTTCCCTAGCTAATAGCTTGTCTGGGATATAGGGTGGAAGGACATGAGGGTATTTTATACTCATAAAAACTTTAATATATGTGAAATTCTCCTCCCCAAAATAGTTGTCGATTGAAGTTAAGTCGATGCTGGCTTTATCAGAGACCCAGGGAGCAAGCTTGTTAAAAATGGCTTGATGAATAGGTAAAACAAAACCATGGAAAATTCTCTAGATGTGATTTTTGTAGTGTGACTTCCATAGATACTCGTGATAAATATGGATAGGGGTTGGGTCTTGAACAGTCCATTTCCAACCTAGAATAGGAAAATCAGAATTGAAATAGATAGTGTCCATTGTGTAGGTGCTCATATAAAATGGGGGCACAACTCTGGTGGTGAAAAATCTATTTCTTCTATAATCTAATATTTGGCTGGCCATTTTATCGGATAGAATAGTTGCCCAATCCATAATAAAAGAGTTGACTACCACTTCTATTAATGGGACCATTTCTATAGAAAACCTAGTAGAATCTGGGCTTCCAAAGAGCCTACATCCCATTGCAACACCATAACAATACGGAGATGCCAAAGAGTCCACAGAGTACATACCAGAGGATTTGTGCTTATGCTTGTTTGGAAATTGTCTCCACTATTTGATAGGGTCTGACTCTAGGTCATTATCCTTAGTGAAAGCTTCCAGAAACGCCTTGTTGTAGTGTCGCTAGGGATCCAAAAAATGGTACACTTTCTTAACATCTTCAGGATTGAATGTCCCGAGCATCTTCCCATCGACTATGAAGAAGGCTCTATCTATTATATTAATACTTTCAATCACCCATGTCACTGGATCATTATATGGTAAAACTTTGGCTCAGGTTGCTATTTTATGGAGGAATGAGCTGGCCAAGTCATTGAGCATGCTCTATGTTTTATCAGTTCCATCCGTTGTTGCTTCTTCTTCTATCTCCATTGGATTTTTTTCTTTGAGTAAAGCATAGATGCCTTCCCATGAAATTTTACGGAGTCCTCGAGAGGTAGTATCTGCAATTACCACCAATTTCGCTGGTGATTCTTCCACTATAACAGGGGCCTTTGCTTTTCGAGATTTCTTAGACATCTTGCTTGATGTGCGATACTCAATCAGTTCCACAAAATGAGAAACATGAGCATAACAGTTGAAAAACTTGAACATAGATAATACAAATTACAAACTAAATGCAGTTAAGCACATTAGATGCATGAGATGTTATGTTGTACTTAGCTATCTCAGATCAAATCTTCAAAGGACGTACCCATAACTACTCCTTAATGTTTCGTTGTAACCTCCAATGTGGAACTTTAATGTTGGAACCATCTGTCGCATCACAAGTATTGTAACGGTCTTTTGTAGAATAGGTGTCGTGACTCCATGATTTGCGATCAGCGATTGCATTATTTTAATATTTGTATAATAATTGTGTATCGCAAATCAGGAGTTACAAGTTCCATACTCAAAAGATTTGTTTGCATAGTTGCGATTGCGATGAGTGTTGAGCTGACATAGGGAAATAGTGGGTTTTAATCTTGGAAAATCAAGTTATTTCTTTGTTTATCGATTTATTGCTTTGCCACGTGTATTTATAATATTTATCACTTTATTTTTATTGAGAGCACGTCATACGATAATTAAATCACATCGTGCTTCTTTAATGGAGTATATTGGATGTTTCTTTATGAATCAGTGATATGCGACTTGCGATAACCTTATCGCATCATGAGATTCCAATGGAGTTTAATGGATGCTTTACTATGAATCAGCTATATGCGATTTGGTGATAGCCTTATCACATCACAAAGTTTCAATGCCGCTTTAAATCATCCCATGGGATTAATGTTGTACGAGATGGGACAGTTTTATTACTTTATGCATATAAAAGGTTTATCTTGATAGAACCTTGCAATGAGGGTTTTGTTATGGCTATGATCGCATCACAAGCTCTTCAAATGGATTTTCATGGGTTCCAAAGAAATGTGATTTGTGATGAGCGGTCCTAACTACTCTAAAAACAATTTTAATATGACTTCTATGGAAAATTTGTTTTATTCAAAAGTTTATTGCTTTTATTTATATTCAAAAGTGGACCCATTTCTTATTTAGTATTTTAAGACTAAGAGTTTAAAAATTGAAATGGGGGGGTTGTTGTATAGCACAACAATTGGCAATTCAGTAGGAGAACCAGCTATCTCTAAAAAAATAATGAAATTTCTAAAAATTTCTTTTGTAGAATCAATTGAGGAAGAGACAACTATCTAAGAATTGGTTAGATAAAACTTTACTCTAAAATAAAAATATATAAATTCTGCAAATTCTCATTGAAAACCTTATGATAAAATAAAAACATTTTTGGTTTTTTCCAACTTTGGTTGGTTGTTAAAGATAAAGTACGGGGCTCCTCCAACTTAGCTTTTTAAGTTTACTCTTTTGCCACAGTTAGTGCCTCTACTACCAGCAAACATATATAGTCTCGACAGGGTTACCTTTTAACCATCAGTCATTCATTCTCCCATCCATCTAAGAGTATCACTTTTTTGAAGATAAATCCAAAAGATATGTTTACATGTATTGTTCACTATTATTTTTTTTTTACTTTTTTATTTTTTGGAATAAAAGCCATTGTCCTGGTTTGGGAGCCAGATGGTGAAAATGCCATTCACTGGTTGTAATTAAACTAAACAAGTTGGCTCGTAATGAGATCCCTTGTCTTATGATTATAAGCCATTACCCTATTTTGATATGCAGTATTAGTAATGTCAGTTTAATTAGTTCCCTATGATCATGGTAAGCAGGCTCGTCATGAGACCTCTTATCTTTTAAATCAAATATATTTTAGTATTACACTCTAAAAAATCATAAACCTAGTGGATGGGGTGAATGACTTACTCCTTAAGAGTTTGTGGATGACAATTTTAGAGTTGTGGATGCTTAGATAGAGAAAGTCTTTACCTTTTTATAAATAACATTTCTTAACTTTATAAAACTTCAAAATGATTTACTGTATTTTCAGGGTTTGGAAGATTTCATAAAATTAAAGAGGTTCTCAGAGTTTCGTGTTATATCTAATTTCCAAAACTATAATCATTTCCTTAAAAGGTTCTATTTTTGAAAGCAAGTATTCACAATATTCTTTCAAAGAGCTTTTCAATAGTGAAAAGTCAATGGGAGAGTATTTACAACATTATTTCCTAAAAGAAACTAGCTTCAATAAACAATATGTACAGGTAAGAAGGGGTTACCTCCTTAGGAGAAGAATTTTTTTAAGATAAGCCCATTCACAGGAAGAGAATCTCTCTTTCCTGATAAACCTTGTAATAGAAACGTTGATGAGCCTATCTTTTCAACGATTTGAAATGGTCCAAGCTACATCTTTTGAAATTTGGTATGCTTACCTTTGTCTTCATGTACTTTATCCCATTTCAAAACGAGATCATTGATTTGTAATGATTTTGAGCCGATAGAACTTTCATCAAAAGAAGATTTAACTATTTGTTGATGTTTAGAACGAGTAATTCTGGACTTTTCTGTTTCCTCGTCCAATTTAAGGATTTGATCAAACCTCAATTGAATAGAGGAAGAAGGGATTTCTTCAATAAATTGCACTAGGGCTAGAGATGGGAGTGCTAAATTTGGAGGTGTTATAGCTTATTTCCCATACACTAAATTAAAAGGAGAAGTACCTATTGAAGCCTTCTGAGTTATGCGATCTGCCCATAATGTAAATATCAAATAGTTATGCCAATTATTTTGGTTTTGATCAATAGTTATTTTGATAATATTGATGAGATTCTTGTTAGTTGACTCTGCTAAGCCATTTCCTTGAGGGTAGTAATTTTCAGAGTATTTTAACTTAAAATCTCTCTTAAGATAAAATTCAACTATGCTATTTCCAAAAAAATAAGATGCATTGTAAAAAATAAGTGCGTTAGGCAAACCAAACCTTGTAATGACGAACTAATCAATAAATTCAATAATTGCATCAAAATTGGCTACCTTTAGAGGAATTGCTTCTACCCACTTTGTAAAGTAGTCTATGGCTGTGAGGATGTATTTGTGTTGTTTGGAAGAATGTGGGACAATTTCCCCAATAATATCAAGTCCCCATTGTTCAAATGGTTTCTCAATGTTTACTGGTTGCAAAGGAAAGGCTGGTTTCCTTTGTCTTCCGCTAGTAGTTTGGCATATCTTGCATTTCCTTACATAGTCATGGGCATCTTTAAACAAAGTTGGCCTATAATATCCAACATGTAGTATTTTTTGAGTTGTAGTGTCTCCTCCAAAGTGTCCACCTACTGGGCCATCGTGTAATTCCTACAAAATAGTCTGCACTTCAGTTTTTTCAAGGCATCTTAATAGAATTGAATCATAATTTTTTTCTGAATAACACATTATCAATGATTTAAAAGTGTTTGGCTTTTAATCTTAAGTCATCTTTGTTTTTTTAACTGAGTTTAGGGGGAGCATATCCATTTTTCAAGTAAAAAGTCATATTAACATATTGAGATTCTGAATTAGTGATACTTATCTCATTTACTTGTGCAATATTATATGAATCTTCATGGTCTGGAATATTGGAAGCTCTTGCCAATAACCTACAAAAACCTTTCCCTCTAGCAATTTTTGTTGGTTTAATATCAATATCATATTCTTATAAGGTGGTTACCCAGTTGGCTCTCTTCTCTCTTACTTCCCTTTGAACTAGCAATTGTGTCATTGTAGAGAATGGGATTATTACTTTAGTGTGTGTTTTTAGGAGAAATGGTTGAAAGTGTTTGATAGATTTAAATACAGAAAAAGCTTGTTTTTCAACTTATGAATAATTGAGTTCAACACCTTGCAAACTAGAACTAAAGAAGGATATGGGTGCTTCTACTTGCTGGTCATTTATTTGTGTTAAAACAACAGCGTAAGATGTTACAGTGGCTAGAGTATACAGAATAAAATGACTAGAAAAATTCAGAGTATTCAATGTAGGAGCATTGACGATTTCTTGTTTGATTGAATCAAAAGCTTCTTTCTCGTTATGTCCCCATTTGAAAAATGAATTTTTCTTAAGCATAGATTTCATGGGTAAAACTATCTAAGAAAAATCAGAAACAAATCTTTTCACAAAATTTATCTGCCACAAAATGATTGCATAGATTTCTTATTATGTGGCAAAGGAATATCAGAGATCTCTTTTATCCTATCTGGATCAATGGATATGCCATCTTTGGATACAATAAACCCTAAGAGCTTACCTTCATTAAGAGCAAAGAATGGTTTCTTGGGATTTAAGGAAATCCCATATTTTTTACAACGTTCAAAGATTTGTTTTAAACCATGCAAATGATTAGTCCTTTTCTTAGAATAGACATTTATGTCATCTAAGTAAACAACAACTATTCTATTGATCAAACCTTTGAAGGCTATATCCATGGTTCGTTGGAAAGTGGCTCCAACATTTATCAAACAAAAAGGCATTTTCTGATAAGCATATGTTCCCTATTTAGTTCTGAATGTAGTCTTTAATCTATCATCTTGATGTACCAGTATCTGATTATATCCTAAAAAACCATCAAGAAAAGGAATTAACTATGAGCCAGCAAATGATTGAAGTATTTGTTCCATAGTTGGCAATGGGAAATTATCTTTCAAACATGCTTTGTTGAGATTTCTAAAATCTATGCAATTTCTAATGTCGCCATTCTTTTTCCTTATAGGTACTAAGTTCAAAACCCATTTAGAATGTCTGAAATCAAAAATCAGAAATCATTGAAATTATTGAAATTATTGAAATTAGAATTTTCTCATCAGAAATCATTGAAATTATGTGTTGAATGATAGAGGCATCATAAGTTTTCAGATCTTCGTAATTCCAAGCTAAATTTTTTTTTGTATTTATTTAATAACCTGATGAAAGAAAATCTTTCCTCTGATGAAAGTCCAAGTCCTAGATTGACATTTTGGGGTTTGGCCTCAGTGCCAAGATTTACTATTTCAAACTTTAAAGTAGAACTTTGAAGTTTTACATTAGTAACCTTTTTGAATCTATCCTTAATATCATAAAGATCTTCTAGCTTGACCACAGATCTTGGAATAGCATTTTCATTGACTCTTTGCTTTATTTGAAGATCATGATTGCTTTCATCGATAATCTACCCATCATAAGGTCCTTCAGAAGTTAGGAAATTTAAGATATCCTCATCGCAATTAAATACACGCCAATTGGTGACATTATCTGGGACAGATGATCGAGAAATTAACTCAATTGAAAATCTATCTCAACTGTAATCCTCATATGGAAGGAGCTTAGAAGCTACATTAGCCAAAAGGTCAGCTGTTGCATTCTATGATCTAGGAATAGGAGATATATAAAATGCCAGAAAATGATTTATGAGATCCTAAACAAGTAATTGATAATGTTTGAGATGACTCGAGAGACAACAGATAATATTTCTCACTTGCTTAATAACAATCTCAGAATCACCAAATACTTTCAAATATTGGATATTCAAGCCTATTACTTTATAGATCCCTTGAATCAATGCTTAATATTCTACAGTGTTATTAGTACACTCAAACTCCAATATACATGATAACATGGTTTTTTCTCCCTCTGGACTAACTAAGATACATCATACTTCTGCATCGTCATTGGATTTTGATCCATCGAAATACAAAGACCAAAATAAAGGCTTCTTTACATGCTTATTTATAAGTTCATCTACAACATTAACACACTTTAAGGTATCAGTATGAGACAAATTTTCAATTTGCGATATGACACTATTAACAGGAAAAGGAGATGGTTGAGCATTAAAATTTCCAAAAAATGACTTAGCCGAATAATTTATGAGAATATTATTATTGAAGGCTACAGGTTGATTCTCTTGTTCAAACTCTGATACTGTATGAGTCAAATGCTTTTCGCGATCTATTCTGATTTGATTTGGCTTCCCATTATAGGGAAGCCACACGTGAGACCAATTAGTCGAAATATAACCGTGAAGTTTTCCGGACCAATCTCTACTCAGAATCAAACCATAAAACTTAGGGATGTCAGCGATTAATATATCAATTCTTTGGAAAACCCTAGGATCAACTGCTAATCTGATACTAACTGAATTTATCTCTCCTAAAACTTGTACCGTAGTTCAATCTAATTGAACAATGTGAACTATGGACTTCTGGGGCTAAATATTTAATTTGGAGCAAACTGAGGCTAGCATAGTATTTGATGAAGCCCCCGAATCAATCAAGAATTTGACCTATCCCCAATTAAAATGGCATCAGTAGCATATACCTTATTAGATGGCGGCTTCCCTGATCCTTTTGTAGCCTTGGACAATAAACTAGTTCGAAGAGGAGAAGAAGGCACGACATTCAATTCTTTGAGCAACAACTTTTGTTGATGTTTGAGCTTTCTAAGTTCATGCAAAGAAATATTTTCTTGAGTCTTCTTCATATCTTCTACAATGTTATAATCCACAGAGTCTGAAACTACTAGCATTTTAGATGATGAGGGAGGATTGGAAGAT
The DNA here is from genome assembly GCA_000404065.3 of Pinus taeda. Classification (NCBI taxonomy): domain Eukaryota; kingdom Viridiplantae; phylum Streptophyta; class Pinopsida; order Pinales; family Pinaceae; genus Pinus; species Pinus taeda. Next base: position 105,256 of record APFE031444810.1, read on the forward strand.
GATGGTTGACTATGGGGAGGTGCTACTGGAGTTCTTTTTATGGGAGTTTTGTCTTTAGTAATAGGACTTGAGTTTTTCTTTTTAGAATTTACCTGATTAGGCTCAGCTATACTTTTTCTTCTGGTATTTACTGGGAGAGATTCCTGTTCACTTTCATTATCAGAATTGGGTGAGGTAAAGTCCCACATTCCATGACATTCAATTTTTTCATCTTCATTCGTATCTTCAGCTGATAAAATTGTATATTCATGTTCATCATCTTCTAGATCAGATTCAGAATTAGATATCACATTAGGTGGTATAGGATCAGTCGGTGGATTTCTTTTAAAATTCGTAAAAGGCTTTTTGGTAGAAGTCTCAACTACCTGCTTCTTTATTTCAACCATTTCATTAGACATAGTTTTAAGAACTTTTTTTAAACCTTCCATGTCATATGGATCCTTCATTGCTTTCTTCTTTGAATCATCTCTAAAGGTAATTTTTTTGGATTTCCTTTCTTCTATAGCATTTTGCTTTTCCAAATCTAGGATACATTTTTCAAGAGTGATTTCTTCCTTCATATTTTCTACTAATGTTGGTTTAGCAGCTCTATCAATGAAAATGTCTATCTTTGAAGGCAAGGCAAAGATGTACCATTCATTTTAGACTTCCTCAATAGGCTTGGATGTGGTGGGAAATAGCTTATTGAAGCATGAGTTGAAGTCCTTGATGGGTTCCTTTGATTCAGATTTAAGATTGGAGAGATCATTGATCAAAGTTGTTGTAGACCTATCATCTTCAAACTTAGTTAGAAATTGCTCTTGAAAAGCATCTCAGCTATTAATAGAACCTGGTGGTAACGAAAAGTACCATGATCCTGATGCTCCTTGTAAAATGTATGGAAATAGTCTAAAAACAACATCTTCTTCAGTTACTCCATTCAAGTTGATGGATAACATGAAATTATTTATATGTTCTTCGGCCAACAGACCAATGTCAGGGTTAAATTCTGGTAACTAATTTTCAGGATGAGCTGGCAATTGGCTTAAAGGTGCAGGAATCTTGACTGCTCCTCGATTGGTCCATGGCCTTGGTTGAGGTTGATTATGTGCCATTGTGGAGCTAACAGTAGAAGAGGGTGATGAAGGGGTAGAAAGTGATTGGGTAGAGGATGTTGAAGTTCTTGTACCTATTTGGACTATGATTTCAAGTTGGGAAATGGATGAATGATCTTGTAATGGTACAGATGGAATAGATGGCGATGGTGACAAAGTCTCACTATTAGATTCAAATGGTGTTTTCCTTCCCCTTTTTCGACTTGGTAGAGGAAACTCGACTAGTGGAATACCATGCTTTTCACTTTTCAATCTAGTAGGCGACTGGGATGGGACATATTGTGAAGTTACATTGCCTTGAGATAACTTAGATTATTCTTGGGATATTGAAAACCCTTGTAGTTTATGAATCAAAGACTGTACTTCAGGGGGTTCAAGAGAAAAATTATCTGGTGTGTTTAGGGTTTAGCATTGGGTGTTGTATTATCTTTTTCAACTTCTCACTTAGGAATACGAAATTTCGAATGCAGAGAAATTGGAGGAGAAGACGAGGGACTTTTACTCTTAGAATGGCCTGTTGATTTAGATTTACTTGCCATTCACAACTAGGCCCTCCTTCTAGCACAAAAAATGTTGATGCCTCTAAAATCGTAGCACCAACATTCGGGGATAACCTGTTATGAAACCAGCCCAAGAAAAGATAGAAAAGATAGATCAACGCCTTATAATTCAGCCTCTTCGAGGGGGCAACCTCCTTTACATTACATAAATGAACAATTATTGGATTATACAAATGAAAAGACCTCCTTTCTATATACAGGAGTCTAAGGGGTCATAACATAATCAGAGCCTACATAACAATAATAATGTAAGGGCATAATAATAACAATAGTGGGCTTCTATGGGGCACAATAGTAACAATATGGGCACTACATGGGTA